>PVJH01022696.1:0-36198 GCA_004026705.1 Nesogale talazaci
CAGATCAAATCCATAAGTCCGATTATTAGCCAATATGTCCAATACCAATCTGTAATGCCCTCTTCAGATTCACGAAAAACATGTAATGACGCCAAATGCAGGAAGATCAAAAGCCAGGGGGTGCTAAGTCTTATGGATCCAGGAGTAGTGTAAGCATCTCAGCACTGGCAGGGATCTCCACGTGGCTTCTCTGGCTCTAGAGGTCTGGTTCCCTCCGCTTCTCTCTATGTGTCTTCTCCACAGGGATGATGCACAGGAATTCCGAGAGTGTCTCCCACCTCCGAGGAGGAAAATACAGGAGTTCCCAGAATTGTCAGGGCAAGATCAAGCCCACACAGAGGTCTTATTGTTAGGCTAGACTCCACCCCTACACTCGAAGTCCTCAAATTAACACCAGATTATGTAACTACCACAATGTCTTAGAATGCCCTTTGTCTCTCTCCACCCACATTTCTGTTTGGTCTCTCTAGGGGTGGTCTATAGCCAACCTTGCAATGGGTTCCCCTTTTCCCCTGTCCCTCTCATGATATTGATACTCCCATTACTGTTCCTGAGGGTTTTATCTGTCCTATGTGTCCAGAGCTCTTATCTGTACTTCTGTGTACTGAGGTCTAGCCAGTTTTGTAAGGTAGAACTGGGTCATGGTAGTTGGGGTGGGGGTGGGGACCGGTGGCATTCAGGAACTTCATCAATTCCTGGTGCCTTGGTTTAGACTAATGCCCTTAATACACCTTGGATTTTTTTTCATCAGCACTACCAGTTCATATGCTTCCTCCTGACATGGACAGATGTGAACCAGGTCTTTTTGATACACTGATTTTGTGCATCCCGTGCATCTGCTTTTAGGCTTCCTGCATTGTTCCATATTTTGCCCATAGAATCTTTTAAGATTGCAGCTTGAGGGGGCTGAGTCCCGGTGGCGTAGTGGTTGTACGCGGGACTGCGGCCCACTGGGACGGAGGTTCAATTCCAGCAGTGGGGCTGGGCCTCCTACTCCCACCACCGGAGAGCAGTGATGCCCCCCAAAAAACAAAAAACAAAAAGGAGAGCAGGGTCCAGCAGCTGGAGTGACTGTTTAATGAAAACCCTACTGGACTTGTATATGGGGACCAAGAACACCGTCTTACTCATTTGTGAATCTTTTCCGTACGTGGCATATTGGTGTCATGCAGTAGAGGCTTTGTGGCTCGCTTGGCTTGCTGAAGAGATCAACGCAGTGGAGTGAAGCTTCGGTGCCTGCTATTTATTTGTGCTCTTCTGGAGGGCAAATGTGGATTATGAGTGAGAGACAATGCCCTTGCTTTGTTCAGAAGCACAGGGGTGCAGGTCTGGGTGGGGTCTTAGAGACCATCTAGCCCAAACTTGTCTTTATAAGGGACAAATTGATATCCAGAGAGGAAATGACTTACTCAAGATTGGACGTCGTGGGAGCCAGGTGTCTGTAAGCCAGGATTGTAACCTACTGTCGTCTTGTCTACTCACTTTTCCCTCAAGTTCCTACATTTACATTTCATCACACAAGGTAGAACTCACTGGATTGCTTTTAAAAAAATAGACGATAAAAGGAAAAGATGGTGTGGTCTTGACTTTGAGCAGTGCCTCTGATATATCGTTTTCCCCTTTCTGCTAAACACATTCTCTTTCTGGAACGACCCAGCTGTATGTGATTGGCCCACCCGCAGCTCGGCTCCTGTCAGAGGGTTGCCTGTGCTGAGAACTTCTCTCGCTGGCTGGCTCTGGGGGACCTGCTGTAGTGGCCCCGGGAGCCGCAGCAGTGTCACACGTGCTGTTACAGCGCGTTGTGTCTGTCAGCTAAGCACTCGGGGGCTTCACTGGGGTCTTTGAAAGTCTCCAGCAGCCTCAGGCCAGAGGGCACAGCTGGCACCACAGCCAGGCCCGGCAGCTCAGCCACCCCGGCTCACTGCTTCATCATGCCTGGAACAAGCACGCTGATGAAAAGGTCCAGGAGTCGTTGTGAGTTATGTGCAACTTTCTATATTTTGCCCACTTTCTAGCCTAGGAAATGAAGGCGGTAGGAGAGGAGGATAGACTGAAAACATGGTCCCCAGCCAGGGGCTTGGAACCAGTGGGGCCGAAAGACACCAGGAGAGGCAGCCGCGACATGCAGAACTGGACTAGGAGTTTGTTGTGGGGACAATTGACAAACATCAAATGGGACTGTAGATTAAATGGTAGTGATACATCAATGCCAATTTCCTAGTCTTGATGTCTCTACTGTCATGAGAGAGTGCTCTTGTTTGGGGAAGTTCACACTGAACTACTTAGGGATAAAAACGCCCTTTCCACAGCTGCAATTATATCCACTCAGCATTCTGCTGTCTTTAATTAAAATGAAAATTCGTAACTTAAATTTTATTTATTTAAATAAAGTAACTCATGATGCAGTAGAGAAATGAATTCATTAAATCCATGTGCATAAGTGCCATTTGGTAGCCAGAAATGTTTCACTGGTAAATCGGTGGTGGGAAAAGTTGTAAAGAGGGTTTTGTAGTGGTGGCTGTGGTGTGGGGTTTGGAGACCCCTGCTCTATAGGGAGACTGGGCTTGGGTTCCCAGTGGAGGCCGGAGTCTGCACTCCCAGCTGAGGCGCCAGTGTTTTGACTTCTCCATGATGTCATGTAATTCTTAATCAGACTCATGGTAGAAGCTCCCTCCGCCCCCGCCCCAACCCAGGAAACACAGATTAAAGCCAGGAATCTTGGGGAGGAGAAAACTGAAGGTGGGCATGATAAGCCCTGCTAAATAAGGTAAAAATATTTAAAAGCACCTGCTGCATATTGGGAATATAGATATTTCATCTTTTTTAAAATGTAGACTTTTTTCTCAATTCTGAAGGCAAGAGGCTTAAAAATTGAGGGCTAGAAAAGAATCTAAACACTTTTTCAGTGATTTACATTTTTATTCAAACTACACCCACCTGTGCACACATACCACTCAAACAGCCAGAGGTAAAACTCACTTCTAAAAAATCTAACGTCAATTCTAGTTAGGTTTTTTTTGGTTTTGTTTTGTTTCATGAAATTACTGAAACAAGTTTCTAAGTCTGTAGCCGTATCAGAGATTTTGTGGCCTCCTGTAACTGTTCCAAAATCCTTGAAAGCCTTTCTAGAGTGGAGGCTCCGGCCTGCCTGTGGCCAGACTGTGACAGTCGTTCACCACTTCATCCACGAAGCAAGCCATCCTCATCATCCTACCTTTCTGCTTGTTTTTTTCAATTCATCATTAACTTTAAAAATTATTTTTAATGAAATGTTTTTATTGGGGGCGCTTACAGCTCTTATCACAATGCATACATTCATGCAATGTGTCAAGCACATTTGTCATCTTTTTTTATTCTAAATGTAGCGTAAAAATAAGATGTGACATTTGATAATAACTTTGGCCCAAGAGATGGGAAACTTGAGGAGGTAATTTCACACTAGTATATTAATTTATAAATTGTCACAGGTGAAAGGTGCCACTGTTGGAAATATTAGAGCAACATATCCTTTTTTCCTTCTAACAAAATTAGGGGAATGAGTAATTCTTCACATGTACATCTCAGAAGATGTTTCTAGGTTCACAGAGTGGAGAAAGTGAGTTTTCTTCATCAAGGTTGCAGTTAGTGGATTTCTGAATGCAAGGTTCGATGTGGCTCTGATTTTTCCTCCCCTCCTCCATGGTCCCAGGGAGAAATTGGGGAGTGTTGACAGCAGCAGGCTTCTCCCCTCTGGAGAGAGGGTAGCCCTTTGCTGCCCCCCTCTCCCTCTTGCGTTTTTGGAGTGAGGCTCTGGGCTGTGGCAGGCGGGAGGGAAGCCAGAGGACAGCCTCACTCTGAGGGAAGTGGTGGGCTCCCAGCCTCCATCTCGAGCAGGATTCTCCACCTTCTTCCTGCCGCAACCCTTTCGTGCAGTTCCTCTTGGGGTGGTGACCCTGCAACCAGAAAATTATTTTCGTTGCTACTTCATCCCTGTCATTTTGCTACTGGTATGAATTGGGTGACCCCTGTGAAAAGGTCATTCGATCCCCCTCCCGGCCAAAGGGTCGCAACCCACAGGTTGAGAACCGCTGAGTTAGTGCAGGGCAGGAGAAAGGAGCCCAGGCGGTTCAGCCCCAGGAAAGCATGGTGCAGTCATCGTTTGACAGTGCTGCAGTTCCCCCCCCCCCCCCACCGACCCCCCGAGCAACGCAGGGACCACGGCGGGCTCCATGGGGATGGTGCACACGCATGGCGTGCACATCACAACCGAGCAGCGAGGTGGCTGTGACTCCAAAGGTCCCCACCAGGAACAGCTTCAGCAGATGTAACAGGTATTTGGTTGAGTGACCCCTGAGCGACACCTGCAGCTCACAAAGCTCCCACTGACCTTGGGCACTATGGAACCCGTTGGGGCTGTGTAATTGCGTTGAGGGGACTCCAGCTCTCTGCAGCAGACCCTTTCAGGTGTGCTTTGCCTGCGTGGAGACCAGGCTGCCTTCCCAGAGGACTGAGGGAGACAAGCGTGTGTGCAGTTGGCGATGTGGCTGGAAGGTCTGCCGAAAGGCAGCCCCGGGCCAGCAGGCTTGGCTCCCCACCAGCTTGTAAGACACAGGGTTGGACAGCTCTGGAAGCGAACCAGCACGGGGTCTGGCTGAACCACCCCACTCCTCCATGAGGGGCCTCTGTGAACAAGAAAAGAGATCTAGACACGAGTCAGGTCTCGTGGGTTTCGTTTTTACTTTGCTACTGATTGTCACGGGACTTTTGCCAAGCATAAACCCTTTGGGTGTGCGTTGCTGCAGAAGTGGTAGACGCAGCGTTTGCTGGCTGTGGAAGGGATTACGAAGATGCCCCTCTTTCACGGATTACCGGGTTCAGCTTGGTGCTGTCAGGTGCCGACGTGGGGGTTCTGAGTCCCAGTGACCCTGTGCCCAAGCAACGAAGGCACTTCACAGCCGCCCTCGCAGCTCGGTGTAGCTCTGTGATCACTCTGACAAAGGAGATAAAGGGAAAGGTGTGAAGGACGGTCGGCATGGTTGTTTAGAGTGGCTGACTCCGTCGTGTGGGAACAAGGGTGCCCTTGTCCCCGCCTTCCTTTCTGTTTGCTGTCTGGTGCCCTGTATCCTGCACCATGAAATAATGTTGAGAATGGAAACCAGAGCGAAGCTAGCAAGCAGGGCCGAAAGGTAGGAGTCTGCTTGGATCCTCCATCACTTCCTGGAGCAACCATACGTGTCTGGGGGATGTAGTTGTGATCTCAGGTGTTTCAACCAATGCCCTGGAGATCTTCTGTTAGATCCAACAAGACCTAGTACACACAGGTGTGCCACGCCTAGCCACCAGGGCCGTGGAAAGGCTCAAACGAGCTAAGGAGGAAGGATATTAGTGAGCACTGTGAAGTATAGGGTAAGACATCAGTTCTGGCACGGCCTTGTGGAGGTGGGCTGCAGGGCAGAGCCTGGCAGGTTGGCAGGGACTAAAGGAGCAGCCTGTGCCTCTGATGAGACCTTTGTTATGTTCCTGACTTCACAGAAGCTGAAGCAGAGGATGGGAAGAGAGGGCATGTGAGATTAGAAACAAGATCCCCTTGCAAGATTCCACTTGCAGTCAAGGACCTCAAAACAGGGCACTTTGGAAGTTGAGCAGCTATTGATCATTTTGCCAGACTGTGATGGCTTTATCTTTATTTTCAAATCAGAAGTTTGAGCTGGCTAGAGAGAAGAGTTATCGAGGGCTTTCCTCACCAGGATCATGGGCGGGAGGTGGGGGCGCACAGACAAGGAAACTTTTGGTGGAGAACAAAGACCACCTGTCAGCTTAAATGTTGGCCAACAAACTCAAAATGTACTTCTGCCCCAAATAAGATGGAGAACTTGGCTTAAGCTTCTGGAAGCAAAAGGACTGTCACAGACACCAGGCAAGATGTCAACCGTGGAGAGACGGACGGTTTCTCACAAACTAGACTCAGAGGAAAGGGGATGGGCAGACTGTCAGATGTAAACCTTCATGTCTTGGCGCCCTGAAACTGCAGAAAGACCTCGAGACCTGTCATTTCATGGCAGCACGAGAAATGAGTGTGCAAGTGAGGTCAGGTGTGATAGACTCTTACCCTGTCATAGTCTAGATCGCCCCTAAAGTTTTACAGTCAGGTTCTGATTCCTACCATGCAGCATGGGGGTGGGGCGTGGAGCTCACCTGAGGGTGAGGAAGGGGCTCCTGCTGCTCTTGCTGAAGTGAGCACCGTGCCTTTTCGAAATCCTTTGTCTTGTCCAGACACAGGAAGTGGCAGTTCTAAGAGATGCTGTGGCCCAGCTATAACTTACGTCAGAGGAAAAGATTTGACGGCTCATATATAAAGTTGACTGTGGTCATTCATTTTGGCCCCTTGGCCCCCAACCCTTTTACCAGAGCTGCTAAGAGGTTGTATAAATCACTCCATTCCCCTTCCCTCTCACCTCCTCCTGTGGAAAACACAGATAAGCCCCGGGAGAGCCAGGCCTTCCGGGCCGAGCAGAGCCTGAAGGATGACCGGAAGGCTGGGCAGCGCCGGGTGATGAACAAGGGCAAGAGGAGGCTCTGGATCCCAGCTCTGCCACCTCCCAGCTGTGACCCTGATGATCAGACCTAGCTCCTTGATTTTGTCATCTGCCAAGCAGAAATAATTTTAACCCCACAGAGCATTTTGATGCTTCCATGAATATAATGTGCTTATACATACTGACTGCTATCATTAAAAACTTAAACTTTCAACTTATCTTTTAGAGGAGGGGTGGGGTTAAAACTCCTCCCCCCCACCCCCGGAGTTTCTCCAGGGGTCCCTCTGGGGTGGGGGGAAGCCCCAAAGATAGTGAGCTCCTTGGGGTGAGTGCGGGTGCCGAGGAGGCGGCTGGTCCAGAGCAGCCCAGTTAGTAGACCGAGGCGAGGTGGTGTTTGCGCTCTTGCTGTGGAGGCACTTCTGGCTTGTACTGTGCACGTCTCCCCAGGGCCCCCCTCGGAGGCTCACACTTGACCCTGCATGTCGGAGTGGAACTGAGCGCCACAGGGTGTTCAATGGCTGAGGCTCCAGCAAGGGGTCCTTCACCCACAAGCCTGTGGTGGATTTCCCTTTGAGGCCGGACTCCTGAGCTGTGGAGCCCAGCCCGGGCCACCTTGTGAGAGCAACCTTGGGAACCTGTTGCTGCGACGTCAATTCTAGCTCATCCCCACCCCCACCTCCCAGGAGTTTGTGCAACTGCATTGCATTGTACAGCTGCAATGGAAGCAGATGGCCACTTCTGTCTCCTGCAGAGGGTTGAGGGTTCGAACAGCTAGCTAACCTTTGGGTCTGGCAACCAGACACTGTGTCTACAGTGCCCCGGGCTCCTCCTTGTCAGGTTGTTGGTGCTGCCGAGCCGGGCTGGTTCAGATGACGCCTTGCAGTTGTATGCAGGGCAGGAGGACATCTGCACCACCAATGCAGTATTTGAGTCCATTCTTGGATCCACTATGGCACCCCACCTTTTTGGGTGCCTTCTTTTTCTTCACTGATCTCCCCCCCCCCCACCCCCCGCCACACACACACTTTACCAGACACAATGTCTTCCTCCATGGACGGACCTGGCCTCTCTCCTCTCCTGCTGACATGTCCAGAGGACGTGAGAAGCCTCTCCACTCTCCCATTTGAGGAGTGTTGGGGCTGCACTCCTTCCCAGACACGAGTGTTTGTTCTTCTGGCAGCCCAAGGCAAAGTGAGGGTTCTTCGTGTGTTTGAACTGCTGACCTTGTCATCCGTTCCAGTGCTTAACCCACTATGTCGCCTGGACCCCTTGATAGATGTCCAAAGAAAATGATAGCCTGGAGAGGAAGGGGGGTCCCAAAGAGCCTGTGTCTGAAGGTTTTCCTCTGAACATCACAGGCGAGGGATCTGGCCAGCTTTAGAGGGAGACAGATCGGCACTGGTGCTCGATCCAGGCATTTTATGCCTGTGTTTTCTTTACACACATGGCCCGAACATTATGAGCCCGAGGCGCCTCCCCTGAAAATAGGAGGTACCAGTCTGCCCATGGGAGGCCCAGGAGAGACTCAGCGGCTGAATCCGTGAACGCAGTGCCCTCAGCACGGCCTGGCACACAGACCCCCTCTCCCTGTCTCTCCTGCTGGCCAGAGAGGGCTGTTTGGTGCGACTGGCAGAGCCTGGGTCTCCTGGCACATTCCACATTATTCTTTCCTGTGCAGCGGCTCTTCCCCCCAGTCAACGCCCTGCAGCTGGGCCTCTGGGCCTCACTGTGAGGTGATGGGGCAGGAAGAGGAACAGGCAGGCTGGGCCGCAGCCAGGTTTTCTCTTGTGCATGAGAACCTGGCCAGATCCAGCTGTGGGTCCCTCAGCAACACAGCCGGGCTGGTGGCATGGTGGATTCTGCCCTCCCAGCCCCAAGAACCAGGCCCTCCTCACCCACAGGGAGAAGCCCGTCTGGCGAGGGGCTGTACAGGAGGCCTCAGAACAGTTCAGGCCTTGAGGGCTCAGCCCTAGAAGAAGTTTCCACCCCTTTGCACTTGCCCTTCAGCCTCTGCAGGCCAGAGGGGTGATGGAGAAGCAGTTCAGGAGCCCAAAGGGGGGAGAAGCAGATGGCTGATCGCCTCCCCAAGAACAGGATCTCTCCTCCCCAGCAGCTGCTTCCGAGCCCCCAGCCCCAGGAGGAGGAGCACAGCTGGGCATTGCCCCAGCTCCCCCACCCCCCTTCCTGGGTAGAGGTCTGATGTGCTGTAAATATTGATCCCAGGAAGCTCAGAACTGGAGAGAAGGCAGGGGCAGGGCACCGCCCCTGGAGGAGGGACAGACACCCCACTGCCTCTCTTTTCAGAAGTCACTGGTCTGCTTGGTCGCATGTTGTTGTTTCTGTGGGCATGTTAAGAGGTGTCTGCCAGGAATTGTTTCTGGGGACGGGAGAAGAGAGGGGAGAGGAAAGGAGACTTTGCTGTTGTTTTTCTTCTGGGACTTTTCCCTTTTCTTCTTTTTCCTTTTGCTGTTTGCTTTTGGGGTATAGTTAACTACTCACGAGGCTGTAATTCCACCCGGGGTCAGATGGCATGCCTTGTGGCTGGTTTAATTGGAAGCTGATGATGAGCTGCTCCAAGTGAGTGGGATCTCACAGGGCACGTGGGCTTGTGAGGGGGGCGGTGATGTGGGGGTCCTGGGGCCTAGAAGGCCATCTCCAGCAGTGTACTTCGCTGCCCCCCAGCGCTGCCTGGCGTCGGAGGTCCCACCTGAGGGGTCTCCTTAGGTTTGGGGTCCAACTCCCGGCAGCTCAGTGTGCATCTGCATGAACCACGGCCCGGTCCTGGCCCTTACACCCCCGCTGGGTGAGCACCCCTTGTGTCTGCCCGTGAGGGCCTTCCGCATGTATGCCCGGCCAACTCCCATGTCCTCCAGGGACCGCATGTCCAAAGTGTGTAAGTCGAAGACAGAGTCTAAGGGCCAGTCTGGCTGTCCTTTTCTCAGAGCCGGATTTCTCCGGGCTCCTGATGATCCAGACCCATTCCATAGTCGTCATTGTATCCCCACCCCCACCCCCCTATCCCCCCAGCTCCTCTTTCTCTCAGATATTCATTATCCGGGTTTTAAATGGGTATGAGGTAATGGTGAATACCTGGGCGAGGGTGAAGCACCCTGTAGTCTTCAAAGTGACCTCTGCTTTTAACGCACAGCGAGGGGGCCTTTTGCCGCAGATGTGTCCGATGTGCCGTTTGATGGTCCTGGCGGCCTGGGGAAACCTTCTCGTGGCTGAGAATTGTCCTCCTCCTCGTTGTCGCTGGGGCTGGGGTGTGAGGACGGGATAGCAGCTCTAGTTCTACTCAGGACCAATTTCTAACTCCACCCCCTGGAGTGCCACAAAGCTTTCGGGGCGACTTTCTCTGAAGGGGCAGCAGAGCCCTCCTCCAGTGTCCCTTCTGAGTCTGGAGCTCCCCCCCTTCGAGGGACTCTGCTGGCATGGGAACCTCCAGTGACATGGCCTGCAGGATCTCAGCACACGAGCCACCACGGAACAACAAACTGGGTTGAAGCCCACACCAGATCAGTGGCTTCTGTACCGTGTCCGGTCATTACCTTCTGCTGAGACCTTCAGCCAGGATAGCAAGCCTTCCATTGTCGCAGGTGGCCTCGGCCAGCCTGCCTGCCCTCCAGGCAGTGTTTCAGAGCGTACCTGCCAGCCCAGGACATCCACTCAGTCTGCAGCCAGTGGCGCCCACATGAGACCTCTCCTGATGCAGGGGTGCATATTTCTCTCCGCCTGAGAAGATTATGGGCTCCATGCATACCAGGCTCCAATTCTTGCTTTTGTGGAACAGATAAACAAACACATGAGGAAATGGGTTCCAGACAAGGGAGTTGGTCAGAAGACCCACCCATTGGAAACAGCAGTAAATAACATTTCCAGGAAGGAGCAGGTGCAGTAAGTAGTCTAGCAGGGCAGGACAAGTGGGGTGCACAAGCGGGCCTTTTCTTCCTGGTTATCATGGGGTACTTCATGCTCGCCACGTTCATTGCTGAGCTGGAGTCTCCCCAAGGAGCCCGTGTCCTGAAGGCTAAGTCTGGTTCTTGCAAATTTAGCACAACCCTGGTGTGGTTTTAGGCGACTGTAGAGATCTGTTTGGTTTTGTTTGTCTTCTGAAAGTCCTTGCTTCATGTTAGTGTGAGAATATGGGGAGCAATGTTCTCTTTCCTAAAGTTAGCTATGCGAGGCGCAGATGAGTGATGGAAGTCAGTCTCCCTCTCTCTCTCTTTCCTTTTAACTACTATGTGCCAGTCTTCAGGCTTATATATATTTTTTCAATGATTTTATTGGGGGCGCTTATGGCTCTTATAACAGTCAATACATCATTTGTATCAAGCATATTTGTACACATGTTGTCATATTCATTTCCAGATATTTTCCACTTGAGCCCTTGGTATGAGCTCCTCTTTCCCCCCCCACCCCCCCTTTTCTAATGAATCAACAACTCCCACCATGATCCATACATACATCAATTGTATGCAGACCACATTTGCACACTTGTTGCCATCATCGCTCTCAAAACATCCTCCCTCCACTTAGGCCCCCAGTTCCACCTCCCCATATTTCCCTTCCCTCCCTCCTCCCCCTCCCCCATGAACCCTTAGTAATATACAAATTGGTATTACTTTTTCATATCATACACTGTCCAGTGTATCCCCTCACTCACTTGCCTGTTGTTTGTGCCCCAGAGAGGAGGTTATATGTAGATCCTGAAATTGGTTTCCCCTTTCTATTTCACTCATTCCTCCACCCTCCCAGTATCACCACTCCCACCACTAGTCCTGAGGGAACACCAATCCTAAATTCCTCTTGTTTCTGACGCCAGTGTACATCCCCTGGTCTAGCTGGATTTGTCTGGTAGAGTTGGGATCATGATAGTAGGTGGGAGGAAGCATTTGAGAACTAGAGGAAAGTTGCATATTTCATTGTTACTACATTGCACCCTAACTAGCTCATCTCCTCCCTGCAACTTCTCTGTAAGAGGATGGTCGCTTCACCTATTGATGGACTTTGGGTCCCCAATCTGTACTCCACCCTCATTTATAAGGGTATAATTTTAGTTCTTTGATGCCTGACACCAGATCTCTTCAACCCTTCAACACCTTGTGGTTACACAGGCTGGTGTATTGGCATTCCATGATGGTAACCTTCCCAACATGATCACTGAAGACAAATGTGTGCATAAGCAAAGGTGGTGAAGAAAGCTGGTGGTGCCCAGCTATCAAAACATGTAACATCTGGGGTCTTAAAGGCTTGAAAGTAAACAAGCAGCCATAAATGAGCAAAAGCTCAGAAGCAACAAAGCCCACATGGAAGGAGTACACCAGCTTGTGGGACCACGAGGTGTCAAAGGGATCAGGATCAGGTTTCAAGAACTAAAAATCACAACATTGTGAGCTCGCTTTCCTGATATGATTGCTGATGACAAATGTGGGCATAAGCAAATGTGGTGAAGAAAGCTGATGGTGCCTGACTATCAAAAGATATAGCATCTGGGGTCTTAAAGCCTTGAGTAAATAAGCGGCCATCCAGTTCAGAAGCAACAAAGCCCACATGGAAGAAGCACACCTGCCTGTGTGACCAGGTTTGTATTTTTCTGGGGTAGTGTAAGGAATGGACTTGATGGTGACCAATAATAAGCACATGTAGACAGCCCACCAGCAGTCCTGTTAGGTGCTTACCCTGCCCTGCACATGGCTATGGCACGGTGTTGGCCCATGTGGAAGCTGGAAGGTCGTACCAGTGGCTTCCTGTCGAGACAATGCTGACTCACTGTTCAGAACAGAGTTAGGCTCCACAGGGTTTCAATGGTTACGATCTTTTGGAAGTAGATTGCCAGACATTTCTTCAAGGTGCTTCTGGTGGGGTTGAACGAGTCAGGAGTTGAGTGGTTAATCATTGCAGAGGAGTGCTGATCAGCATGTGAGCATTGGCTATGGAGTCCCAAGTCCTGAGTTCAGGTTAAGCTTATTACTTAGCTTAACTGACAAATCTTTTATTTCTTTCTGAAAGTTCTGTGGTCATCCTGCTGTCATTCCAGCCATCATCTTCTCTGAGCCATCTCTGTGGCTGTCACTTCCACATGCCTGTCTTCTTATCCCAGCCTTAGCCTTGCCCTCAGCATTGCAGTCTGACACCTTCTAGATGTGGTCCCCAGACAAAGGTGACTTCATCAGCGTTAGTGGCCAGAGGAACAGGTCTTTTTAAAAATCAATCTTATCTCAGTGAATTTCAGCATTCCTGGTAAGCAACTTCATCTTTCCATTTATAACTGGGCACCTTATTTTATAATTATATCAAAGACAGCCATTCAGACAGATGCCTGCATGTCAGTACAGCCTGCAACGGATGGATGAGACCCAGCCTGAAAGGTGATCACTAAGGCTGCCCTTCCCTGCAGGTGTCAGGGACGGGGCTTCTGCAGCCCTTCTCTTCCTCTAGCTGGGTTCCCAGTGTTGGAGTCAAAGGGAGTATCAGCAGTGTCTACCAAGCTGCTTCCTGCAGGGTGCGTTGCCAAAGAAAAGTCATAAAAAATACTAAAGCACCTGAAAGCCCTCTCTCTCAAGGCTACATGGCTCACTCGCCACTCCCTGAAGGGCAGTGATGGTGCTCAAGCTCTTGGTGGATGGATTAAGACAAACCAGGGCTCAGTCACAGAACATGGGTGGCACAAGCGATTTGCATTAGGCCAGCGGTTCTCAGCCTCTGGGTTATGTCCCCTTTGGGGGCCGAATGTCCCTTTTACAGGGGTTGCCCGATTCATAACAGAAGCAAAGTTACAGTTATGAAGTAGCAACGAAAATAATTTTATTGTTGGGGGTTCACCACCCACACAAACTGTATTAAAGGGTCATAGCATTAGGAAAGTTGAAAATCACTGCATTAGGCTACTATACATAGTGGTTTGAACCTACACATGAGTTCCACAGAGGAAAGGCCTGGAAAACTGCTTTTCTAAAGATTACAACAACCCCAAACCCCTCCTCAGAGTTCTGATCTGCAGCAGAGCCCCATGAGATGACATTGACTCTTTGGCAGTGGGTTTTATTTTGTTTAAGGCCCCATCAAAATGAAGGAGCTGGCGCTTTTCAGGACACACCTGATGCATTCTGCCTTCTCTGCATCTTCTTGTCTTCAAGGAATCCTCTCTCTAACCAGCGTGATAATGGGCGCACAGACAGCAGCTGTGGTTGGTTACATAATTTCTTGTCAATTTGATAAATAAGTGTGAGGTGGCGTCTAGCCTGCTGGCCAATCAGGTTACAGTCTGATGATGCCTCCTTGTGGGTGTGACCTTCTCATGAGGATTCTGGGAACTTCCTCTCCTTCTCCCTGGAGGCCAGCCACACACATTCTGTTTGCTTCACCTTCCTGTGGACAAGCCACGCGGAGCTACACCGGGACCTGTGAGCACCCTGGGAATGCTTGCATTGCTCCTGGAGCCACAAGACTTTGCCCCCACTGGCCTGTGACCTTCCTGCATTTGGCATCATTGCAGGTGTTGCGTGAGGCCGAAGAGGGCTTCATAGACCAGTATTGGAATTATGGGAGAATATTGGACTTATGGACTTGATCCGGACTGGGCTGTGACATTTTCTTTTCTTCTTTTGAATCACCTGATGATTGTATTTGAGGTTGTATTGAGATTGTATTGAGGTTCGTACATCTCTCACAAGAATCATACATCAATTGTATAAGCATGTTTGTACTTAGGTTGCCATCATTCTTTTCTAGACATTCACTTTCTATTGGTATCAATTCCTCTTCCCCACCCCCCTGCCCTGTGACCCCTTGATAAATTACTGTTATTTTCATATCTTACACCTACCCCTGTTGTGCCCCCTTTCCCCATGGTTTCTGTTGTTCCACCTCCTGGAGGGTGTGTGTGTGTGTGTGTGTGTGTGTGGTTTTGTGTCGATCATTGTGGTCGGTTCTCCCTTCCTCCTGGGAAGTCTTCTTAATATACGATTACTATTTGATATAAAGCTTTTCTCTTACACAGATATGAATGTCTCTAGATTTGTTTTTCTAGTCAACCTGGACTAACACAACAGCCATCACTGATTAAGAAGCCATGACTGCTGGCCAGGGCCCATAGGCCAGGGTATGAGACAATGGGCTACTTCTGCAGAATAGCTAGGCATTGGATGGCCTTGGAAGACCAGAGAGGAAACATCACATAGTCTCTTTCAGTGGAGAAAAACTGACCGATTGAATGACCATCTGTGCTGTCCTATAAATAGTTGTGAGTGTGGAGACTGCTGCTGTTCCCACCTCCATCACTGCCTGCCCACTTCCTTGCATATGCATGTGTGTATTTTACACACACACACACACACACACACACACACACACACAGTGTTCTCTTTTTCTTTGTCCCCAAACTTCCTGCTTTGAGCATCCATCTCTTCACTGTGACTTGGAAATGCCAGAGACCCTGATGAGAATTTACTTGTAGAAGTAAAAGCAGTCTGGGGGGGTGGGGTCGGGGGGAGACCTTTCACACATCAAGGAAAAGCCTGATCTTGGCCTGTCTCAGCAGCTCCTCGAATACTGAAGTGGAATGATCATGGCCAGCTGAACCCTGTTGTGGCTGCACATGGGCTGCTGATGGCAAGGTCCGCAGTTTGGAACATCCAGTTTGGAAGAAAGAAAGGCGGGACCTTCTGCACCCCTAGAATTACCGTCTCAGAAACTCACTGGTGCTGTCTGCGCGCTCCCCCACCCCCCCCGCCCCGAGCCGGCAGTACCTCTGTGGCTGTGAGCGTGGTGGTTTTGATCGGATTATTCTGCACCCACACTCCCTTCTGTCTGCTCCTGGAGCCAAGCCTCCCTCTCTGTAGCACAAATCCCATCACAGGGGTTCAGAGGAAGACTGAGAAGAGCTTGCTGGCCTTTTGAGCCAAAGTTCAAAAGGTCTGAGCTGCAACACTTGCTTTCTGCATGACTTGGGACCATTGTTTTGAAACTTCAGGGTTAAGTAGAATAACTCCATTTTTAATATGTGGGGCAGTGCTGGAAATTGGAAACCAACTATTGGCCCCAGTCTATGCTGGACACTTAAAATTCATTTCAAAATAAAAGTGAGACAGGAGAAAACTGAGGCTTTCTACTCCCATAGGAAATTACGCTGCCTGAGATGCAATGTGGGTACTTAGGGCACCAGAGACGGACCAGAGAAAGACGGGGACGTGCAGCAGGGAGTGTGGGCTGTGCAGCTCACCCCGCCCAGGGACCAGACCCCCGTGAGTCCCATTCAGACCTCTTCAGGGCAGGGACTTTGATTCTGATTTCCTGGCTCACAGTGTCCTTGTCTGTGGCCTGCACTGGGCCTCCAGTCAGGGTCCCAGGAGCCTGGCAGTGGCTTCCCCAGCATCCTAGGGGGAAACTTGATTCTCTAGGTTGCTGATTTTAGGTCTAGGAAGCAGTCATTTCATTCATTAGCAAGTCATGCAAGGTGTGGGCCATGGACCCCGTGCCCTGCCCCTCGCCCAGCACAGGCCACTCTGGGGTCCTCTCACTGCCTCTGGCCCGAGCAGTCAGATCCTTATCCCCCTGGCAACATCCTATAGCACGCAAACTGGTGTTTGTTTCTGGGTCACGAAGAAAAGCAGGAAAAGGAACACATGCATTGATTTTTCTTGACTTAGGAGCAGTGATTTCTTGATAAACAAATATAGAGACTCACTGTTGCATTCCACAGACCTCATTGGGCACTGGCTGTTCCATGTGTGGGTGATGGCCTGGTGGCCTGCCCCTGCCCTCTGTGTGGTCACACAGGCCTGTAGCCTAGAGGCAGTCCTCAGAGCCCTGTGGCCCTGTGCCTGTGCAGGGCCAAAAGCCTGGTGTCTGGAGGGTCTCTCACACTCCTTTCTGCCCACGCTTCAAAGTCAAGGTTCCTTTTCCAGGAAGTCCTCCTAACCTCCTGTAGTGCTCTCCAGCCTACCCCTGCTGGACAGGAAACAAGCCAGGCTCAGAGGTGGCAGGATACTCACTTTGCAGAGGGCCCAGAGTTAGTCACCAGCACAGGTGGGGCTGGATGTGTGTTTTCTGATTCCCCAGGCAGGCTTTTTCCTTAAGACCAAGTTCTTCCTTTTAAAAAAAATATGGTTACATACAGCTGCTTAATTTGCATTTAACAACTTTGATATGATTTGTTCAGTGACATTGCTTAATTAAAAAAATATTATTCCAACAAAACATTACGGCTCAGGTTGTATTTCAGACCACGGAGTCAAAACATGGCCCTGGGTGCTCCCTTCCAGTGCTTTCTCTGAGCTCACAGCCTAGCAAGTGACACACACCTCACTTTGTAGGGTGCGTACTAATAAGGCCTAACCAAGTGGCGTGTTCCCCTTTCTTTGCTCTTGTGTGTTGTTATCTCAACCTCTGTCCTTCTCAGTGTTTCTCACTTGCCAACAGTGCCTGAAAAGAACACATGGAAGCTTTGCGTTTGAAGCAAGGCTCTCATCTGATGTTTATCCACAGCAGTATAATAGGCACAAACTGCGGCCACTTCGTTTTAAATGAAGCGCATGACTCCAACAGGCAGAAAGCACACCAGGCAGTTGTTTATGAAAACTCTGGAGTTATGATGGGTCACCATGACTGTGCATCCGGCAGTGGCAGCAGGGACAGCCCACTCCCCTTTCTGCACCCTCCTCCTCAGGTTAAGCCTACCTGCTCATGTACGTCTGAGTCTGATCGCTGTCTTTTCCTTCCCTCAGAGATCCTGCAGATCATTCAGTTGGACCTAGACCTAAAGTATAAGACCAACATCCGGGAGTTGTTTGAGGAGTTCGACAATTTCCTGCCGAGCGCTGTCATTGGCATAGCCAGAGAGATGCAGCCGGTGTACAGGTACGTTGGGGCTGTGTGCAGGCGCTGGCAAACAAGCAGTCGGTGCGTCATCTGTTCCAGGAGTCCTCGGGTGTGGCACACGGCTACTGTGCCCGCCACTCCCCAGAACATCCGAAGCTGGAGTTCGTGAGGCCGCGCTGTGTCGAGCATCTTGCAGAAGCCAGCCACTGCCAGTCTTCTGGAAACCAGTGGGCTGGATGCGCGCATTTTTGCATATCTTCGAAATACATTTGTGTTTATTACTGGTAGTAAAAGAGTGTAAGTAGACAGATGTGTTCTCAAGCCAAGGATGTGATCTTATTAACTTTGGGGATGTTGCGACTTTTCTGTTGTTCTGAGAACGTCTCATTTTTGATTCTGCTTAAGTTCAGAATTTTAGGTATCTTGGGCTTTGTCTCACAGAAGCACCAGCCTAGGGACTTAACTTCCATCCTCATGATAACCCAGGCCTCCAAGTCACCAAGTGACCCTTGATCTCAGGGCTGCGCCACATTGTGCGGGAAGGTCTCTTTTTTCCATGTCCCCATGACCTTGTTGAAGCCCTCCTAGGAGTGAGATGGTTCTGAGAGGCCGCACAGCACCCAGGACCCTGGGGGGCATTTCCCTGTGCAGGGCAGAAGCACGTTCTCCCCGGTGGAAGTGTGGGGCAGAGAGAAACCCCCCATTGCAGGTAGTGGCCAAAGCCTTCCAGCCTGCTGACTGCAGACAGCCCACCAGGAGAGCATGCTGCTGCATTCATCCAGGGGAACCCTGAAAGCCAGCATAGCATTGCTGGGGGTGGGGAACATGGGGTGACCGCCACATCTCTGACCTGGCAGCTGTATATCCTTCATAGTCGTCTGCATGGAATAGAATCTGTGCGACTCAAACATGCCAAAAGCAACGTAGAGGCTGTTAAAAAGCAGCCGCTGGTTCCGTGTCTCCGAGAGTCACGAATTGCTGCCTCTTCCTCCCCTTGGTCTGGGCCTGCGCCACCCATGCTTGCTTGTCGCTCGGAGGAGGAAATTGCCCATCCCCTGCCCGGCCCTCACGGCCCACCATGCTGGCTCCTTATGGACAGGGTTGGAGGGGGCCCAGGCTGTGGAGCGCGGCAGGGCATAAGCACTTCCCCTGAGAGGAAGAAGAAGTGACAGTACAGCTTGGTGTTGTGACCATTTGCAAGCCCGAGATCACATAACAGGAAATTCCTGCAAGGCCTCTGAGCTGATAACTCCGACGGCCTTACGTCATCCTCATGCAGTCACAGGGGCCTCATTCCTCTGTGTGCATGTGCGTGCACGGGCACGCATGTGGTATGAGGAGGGCAGGAGAAGGGTGCGGACAAACAGCTGTTACTTGACAAGGGAACCACCGCTCCATAAAGGTGTGTTTTAGGTTCGTAATTCTGCATCGAACAAGGGAAGAAGGTGGCGAGGCCTCTTACCTGCCGCCCAGCTGGCCGGCCGCCACTCTCCTTGGGACTGCAGTTTCCCCGACTGAGAAGTTTCCCCGAGGGCTCCTGCACCTCCTCTCCCCAGCTCTGCCATTCTGCGAGCTCACTGGTTCTTCTGACCGGACGCCCCTTCCTCCCTGGGTCTTCCTTCTGGTTAGATGTGGGGTGAGTGGGGGGCTCTTGGAAGGGCACCCCACCTGCATAGAACTTGCATTTCTACCCCAGAGAGACTGAATCAAAATCTGCATTTTAGCGAGTTTCCCAGATGACTTTTATATTATCTGATTTTTAGATGCCCATATGAGTTCCTTGGGGGTTTGTTTGAATGTCCACTCTAGTTCGGTATATCTGGTGCTGGCGATGCGCAGTCTCAGTGGGGCCGCCGCCCGAGGAAAGCGGTGGAGGCCCTGCTGCTCGCTGCTTTGTCAGCATTTGGGCTGGGCGGGCCCGTCCTCCCAGGCTCGTTAGTGAATGTACTACAGCACTGATGCTGTCTAGCCCTGCTGAGGAGTCTTGTCGATGGCAACCTGGGAACCCACTCAGCACTTACAGTTAAGCAATATTGGCTTGATTTTATATTTTCTATAGTGCAAGGATTCGATAGGTAGTGAGACTTGACTCAGTTTAACTCTTTGGCCAGCTCAGAAGAAACCTCCGAAAGGTTTTAAGTTCCAAATGAAGTCACGTTTTCCCTGACCTTGGAGTTGTTGGTGAGCCCTCTGTACTGCAAGAGACCAGAGCCCCCAGCCACAGGCCACTGCACAGTGGCCCAGACCACAGAGGGCCTCCCCCTCCCCCCGCCGTGCAGCATTTGAGCGCTTGCTCGGCCTCAACAGAAATCCCAATGCCTTTGCGTGGCCCTCCCTCCCCCTCCCAGCTGAAATGTTTTTAAAGAGGCCTGGTAATTGAGTCTGTGAATGAAGGCCTTTACTAACATGTGCCCTACTGGCTCTGGGTAATTGCCTTTTAATATTTGGAGTCTCCTGCTGGGGCGGGGGACTGGCTCACTCACTGCCGACTGGAGTCAGACGGAGGATGAAGAGCATGGCTGCCTGCATTTTCCACATTGAGCTTGGCGCTGCTGGGGCCTGGGTGCCTGGCCTTGTTCCCCTGCATCTTTGGAGCCTGCGCCTCAGGGAGGAACTTTTGGTTGGGGGGTGGGGAGGACAGGGAGATAGGAGCGTGGGGTGGGAAGGAGAGGGAGAACAAGTGCCCAGTAAGGACCTTCGGCGCGGAATCCCTTTTTTCCCCCCTTTTTTTCAGATGATTTTATCAGGGGCTCTTGCAGCTCTTATAACATTCAATACATCATTTGTATCAAACATTTGTATACATGTTGCCATATTCATTTCCAAATATTTTCTGCTTGAGCCCTTGGTATAAGCTTCTCTTTCCCCTTCCTTTTTAAAAAAATAAATCATTTTATTGGGGGCTCAGAGCTGAGTCCTTCTTATGAGTGGTGGTCAGCCCCTTTCTTCTTGGATTTGATCAAGGGCACCCCACAGGCACTTGCCCCCAGGGGATGTCTGGGAGCCCCTGCCAAGCCTTCCTAAGGGGGGGGAACATGAGGTGGGCGAGTGTTTAGTTTTCATTCTTATGGTAGGTAGAGTTTGCTGGCCTGGATGAGCAGAGAGAAGTAATAACAACAGCAGCACATGTGTCAAACCTAACTCGGTCACGGCACCTTCTGATCTGCAAGTGCATCAGGCGAGAACAAAGTCTGTTCTCCTCAGCTGCAGTTATTGTTTATAACCCCTGGTCTGACGGTTCCTTCCCTTCCAAAGGGCACCTATGAAGTCATTGGAATGCCTGTTTCCCCTCTATTGTGGGCCTTGGAGGGGGAAGAACTCCCCACTGTGCATTTGACAAGCAATTTTTAACGCCACCTCCCCAAACACACTGAGCTAATTGGAGAAAGGTGCCAGGATCCCATGATAACGGGAGAGCGCCCTAACGTCACCTGACCTTGCCCTGAGGGAAATTGTGGCAGTGACCAGCCCTGCCCGTGCCTGGCCTCTCTCCACCCCTGCTCAGGTCCTCGTTGGTGGGCTGGTGCCCTTTCTGTAAACGGGATGGCTGGCATTTATAAGTGGACACTGTATCTTCTGCAAACATCCTAGCCCAGGATGCCAGTTTTAGTTTGCTTCCTCGTGACTGTAGCAGAAAAGCAAGGAACGTGCTGCGGCGCCCCCTGTCTGTGCAACCTGTGGAAACACGTGAGGGCGCGCCCGCAGGTTGAGCTCAGCAGATGACTACGCAGAAGTCCACGTCCTGTGCCCGGCCTTCCACCGCTGACCCAGGTGGCCCATTGCCAGTCCCTGGCTTCTCTGACCCAAAGCTTCTTCAGTTGTAAGCACGGGTCCATATGTAGACAGCATACATAACCAGAAAACTCAGATGACAGAATAAACATGAAAGGTTAGGGTGTGAAAGAAGCCTTTACTTCCTCTCCCCTTCCCTTAATCTTTCTAATTCTGTGTGTGTGTGTGTGTCTGTGTGTGCGCGCCCACACTTGGCGTGGGCCAGAGCTGCCTCAGGAGCAGCTAACGGGGGCTTTGCGGTGGGGGGTTGTGGACTTCCTGCTGGGTCTCTCGGGGTCGCACGGGCAGTGTGCTGGTTTGCGCTCAGGCCACGGTGTGGTGGAAGCAGCACGCGCATCCTGTCAGCTGCTGATAACACATCACTGGGCAAGAATTTGCTTTTGTAGTATTTAATTGTGACCTTCTTAGGTCACTTGTTTTTTTTCTTTCTTTCTTTTTTTTTATGGACGGCATTTGGGCTTGCCTCCTGCCAGCTGTGTGGAATGACAATTTCCAGCTTATCTGCGGGCTGCCTTTTCCCACTGCCTCAAATCAGGAAGGGCTCTGGGGGAGAGGAGAGAGGAAGTGAGGAGACGGAGGTGGGAAGAGAGGATGTGGTTTGACATGGATTGACATGGGCTGCGTGATCTTGGGCAAGTTTCTTGACCTCTCTGAGCTTCTTTATTGTTATTATTACGATTATTATTATTATTAGCTGAAACACAGAGATGATGACACTGTTTGGTAGAGCCCATGGGAAGATGGACTTGGACGATCTGTTTATATTGCCCAGCAGGGAGCAGGGCAGGCTGCCATGGTAGGGGCCAACCCATGGAACCCACATTCCCAGCTCTCCCCCTTTGTAGCTGGGAACCCTCAGGAAGCACCTAACTGCAAAGTCACACATTTCTTACATGCGGGGCGATGTTCCTAAAGTGACCAGATTTTAACATTGGTACAGCGGGACACCATTGACCGGGGTGAGGAGGGGGTAGAGAGGGTATATTCCTTTCCCGTTCTCCCGCCGTTCCCTAGCTTGTCAGGCATTCTTTCCAAAGATCGGGACTTAAAAAAAAAATTGTTTAAAATCGGAACTGTCCTGCCAAAAGCGGGGCATCTGGTCACTTTATCGTGGACAGACTCACTGCCACCATGTGCACTCCGACTCCTGGTGACGCTGGCGGCCTGGGGGCTGCAGCCGTGCTTTGCGTGGCTGCTGTAACTCTTTACAGAAGCATGCAGCCTCGCCTTTCTCCCAGCGAGCGCTGAGCTGCGGAACTGGCGGTGAACGGCTGACTCTGTGTGCTGCCCACACTCCACCAGGGCATGGTGGGTGCTCCTACTCACAGCATCATTAGGGTGCATTTTCAAAACTTATTGCTGAACTTTTGAGCCCTTTTCCTGTCTTTGGAATTTCCTGCCATAGATGAGCACACTTGTGCCCCAATAAGGGAGTCCAAAGGACGGTGCACTCTCTTCCCAGTCTCCTCGGAGCTAGTTAGCACTCTCTCCCCTTCCTTCTGTTCTCCGAGGGAGCATCATCATGCTCAAACATCTGCCCCAACCACCGTGTATATTGTACTATGTGCCTCAGAAAATCCAAAGTACAAAGCAGAAATGGATAGTACACACGCAGAAAATTACAATGTTGCAGGCAGAGAAATTTTAATAAAGGACTGAATTGAGACTGAGTGATCAATGAGGGGAGGAAAACAGGCATATAAAGATCACTGGACCGTGGGTGCCTAGGAAAGCAGAGGAGGCCAGAGCAAGACTGACAGTGCCTGAGGTGGCCCCCCTGTCCCTGGGTTCTCACCTAGAGCCTGCCTCCTGCTTCCTACCCAACCCCCCATGTGTACACACACACACACACACACACACACACACACACACACACCACCCGCACAGGGGTTGTTTCTGCAGAAGTAAGCTCTGTTCACAATCAGACTCAGTCTATGGATGTAGTCCTGTGCACCCTATAGGGTTGGTATGTGCTGGAAATGATGTTACTGTAACGGTCATGGTCACATGGCTTCCCACGGGTATAATTCAGGCCCATTGTTCTCTGGGCACGGGGTGCTGCTTCAAGAGCCAGTCCTGCGCCCGCCATCATGCAGGATGAATGGAATGAGCCTGTAAGATGCAGGGATTCCAGCCGCCTCTTGCCCGGACACCTGAGAATGAATTTCTTGGCCTCTGACCCAGTGTTTTCAAAAAAGTTAACCAAGATAGAAATGGTCCTTGTCTCTTAAGAGTGATGCCTCAGGAGAGGAGGCTTTTGGAAGAGTGAAGGGTAAAAAGGCCAGGCTCTGTCTGTCTTGGCGCTTTAGGGCCAGGCGTGCTGGACCCAGGGGAGAAGAGGTGTGCAGCCCCTCCCGGGGTAGGGGCTCCCAGGCTGTCCCTGGGGTGGAGGGAGACAGGTGTGTTGTGTGTGGGTCGCTGTCGGTGGCACCAGTGATAAGATGGAGTTACACAGGAAAAGGCCGGGGCATTGTCATGGTGGAAAAAGATGCTGCAGCATGCCTTTCCTGGCCCTTTTTCCTAAGCGGTGTAGTTTTCCATTCTCTTAACATTTCTCCATAATAATTCCCCACGGTGGCCTTATGTCTTTTGAGAAAAGCTGTCAAGATGACCAGGTAACTGTAGCCATTACCAGGGTCTGTTCTCCGAGAATTTCATTGGGAAGCTCGTCCCTGTCCCCCCCGTCCCCCACCCCGCCAGCCCTGGTCCTGCCCACTCAGAGTCCAGATGGATGTTTTGAAATGTGGGGCACGGAATTCTGCTCAGAAACGAGAGACAATCACTTCACAGCTATATGGCTGTTTACTAAACATGTCCAGGATTCTGACGAAAAAGGGGCCGTGTTCCTGTGAGTGCGCTGCTCCCCTCCATGCTGTGATGCCCCCCAAGGCCCCAGGACAAGGAGGCTGTCAGAGACTGGAGGGGTCACCTTGAGAGGGGAGGTCCAGGTTGGGGGGCACTCATGGAATAGGCCTCTCTTAAGCACAGTTCACATCAGTTCTCCACCCACCTCTGATGTTAAACGCTGCATTGCGAAGGTGAAGTTTGCTGAGCACATGATGAGTTTTACCCTCATACACATGTTTCAGAGCATCCCTTTCCATCCCTCTCCCTCCAGCCCCATCTCTAACCCAGCCCACCGCAGAGAGTCTGTGAAGGTGCCTGGTGGAGGGTTGAGAGAGGTGCCACAAACAGCGGGGCGTAAGAAGGGGGGCCCCCGCTGGACAGACAAAGGGCTAGGCACAACCCATGTCTATTGATCAAGTAAAGAAGCGCCCTGTATTCCCGGTGACGTGGAACAGGCTGCCCAGACCGGAGAGAAGGAGCAAACCTTTCATCAGAGGAAGGCGGCATGTGGGCGGGCCATCCAGGAAGACATCGCGTCCCACGATTGGTGCTCATCGCCAGAGTCGCTTTCCCGTCATGTGGCCTCTCTTTGAAAGATAAGCCGTAAAACATCTGGTCCCCACTGTCAGCGGGTTTGTACCAGGAGGGAGGCTAGGCGGATAGCAAGTCAGTTAAGGACATGCGTGCCAGACACGCCAGCATCACGTGCGGATCGCTGTGTGGCGCTCCCCCCACGCAGAGCCACAGCGGTGACTTGTCCCGGGAACTGCAGACTGCCCCCCTCGTCCCCCGCGGGAGGATTGTACACGTGAGCTGGAAAGGCATCCTGTGCTGGAGACCCAGCTCGGGGGAGAGCTCACTCAGCGGGGTCTGCCGAGGGCCTCTCTCTGTGCCCATGTGAACCACTCGGTCCCGCTCGCCCCTCCAGGCGCTGAGCCCAGATCCTTCCACGGGAGGTGGGTCGGCGCAGGTGCCTCCACCGAGGACCTGCCCGTGGACGCCCAGCAGAGAAAGACGGGCCTCTTCAGCTTTGTTGCTCACTGTTTTCTTATTGCTAAATACAAATCTCATCGAAAGGACCTTCTTTGCAGCCAGGCAGCCCCCCAAACATATCTGTAAGTACCTTTGGAGGACACGCACACGCGAGCCCGCACACGCTTGGTGGAATCACAGTGGCACATGCGTGGGAGGGACCTTCTATGACAAACAGTGGGAGGAAAGCACTGAATGGAGTGTGACCAGCTCCCAGTGAGGGGAATTTCAATATCCCAGGTCCCCCTGGGAATGGGGTTCAGGCGCCGGCTGCGTTCTTGTAGGTGACTAAGTGAGATGGATGCTCAGGCCTCAGACTCTCTGCTACCTGATTAGCAGCCAGGTGGATTATATCAGGAACACCTCGTCTCCTGCTCCCACTCCCGCAGTGGGTGGATTCTTTACATGAGCCATTTGTCCCTGGCCCTCTAGAAACCCCTGGTGTTCTGTTTGGGGGGTGACAGGATCAACACCCCCCACACACAAACACACACACACACACATGAAGGAGCTGCCCCGGTCCTTAGGACTGTCCTATGAAGATTGGTGGAGGAGGAGCCTGGTGGCGCAGTAGTCAGATGCTCAGCTACCAGCTAAAAGATGGGCAGCTTGACCCCGCCCAGTCCCTTTGTGAAAGAAAGGCCTGGCGATTTTGCCCCCTTAAGGACAGCAGTTGAGGATGGGAGCATGGGTGGCTGGTGGCAGGGTAAGGTAAGTCGACTTAAGGGTACACAGCAAGCATTGCGTTTGTAAAGGGGAGGCTTATTTAGGAAGTAGAGCTGCCTCGTGAATACCATCTGCACGGACGGATGTTTGCTGTCTTCCCGTCTCTGGAGATGAACTGGGGAGCTGTTCCTGATGGGCTCCCAGCGCCCCATTCCTGCCCCTGCAGTGGAGCCAGGCACCAAAGGCAGGAGCGGTTCTCTGCTTTCACTTGCCTCCCCTGCATCCTGAGAGACCACTGCCTCCCTCAGTAGATGACCCCTGAAAGGGGAGCACTGGCGCTGACTGCTAAGACCACTCGATCACAGTTGACCCTCGGACCGGGAATTTGGGACTGTGAAGGAAGCAATATAATCCTAGCACTCCACTTGCGCCTGCAGCGAATAAGATTTTCATATTCACAGTAATGTAATTCAGTTCATTGGTATTCAGCTTTCAGAGTCTGCCTGGAAGAGTGTCTAAACTCAATAAAGACATAAAGATAAATCATGTTATTTAGGAACTATACCAGCACCGTGGGGAGGCAGCCCTCTTTCTCCCGCCTGGTCCCAACCCCCAGAGGTAGGCAGGACCACGAAGGAGAATTCACCACCAGGAGAATTTGAATTTGCCACCACAGCAACAGGAAAAATAGTAGACAGATAGATGATGGAGAGGCGTGAACTCGATGGAGAGGTGTGATCAGTGAGTTCACGCCTCTTTTTAGTAGTTATCAAAAGTCCAAGGCATCATTCAGACGAGCAAGCAATGCACTTTGTCTAAAAAGGACAGAGAGGCTCCTTGAGGCCTTCTTGGTACCGAGGAGATGGAACCAGGCAGGGAAGAAAGGGCTGCCTGGCCTGCCTGTGCCAGAAAGAACTGGGCTGGACCCACACCACAGGTGGGGTGCCCGGATAGCTCATGGTTCTGTGAGAGTGGGCCTGGCCAGACCAGAAGAGCTCAGCCCCTAAGCCACACACCATGTCGTATAACTGAGCCGATGGCAGGGGGTAGGCGAAGCTTGCACGAGACAAGGGAAGGCAGCACATTGCAGCAGGCACACGAAGGGGCCAGCTGTGATCCAGTCACTTGGAACACGGGCAGTCTGTCTCGTTTTCATTTGGGGTTAATCCCACTGGGAAGTCACGGAAATGTTTGAAGATTTAAAAATCTACTGCAGGAGAAAAGGCAGAAAAGTAACAGATTGAAAATCCTTCTGTGTGCTTGACCAATGTTCCTGACACGCTACTTGCTTGTGTGTGTATGTGGGCCCTGTGCGGCCAGATCATCTCATTCTTTCTCAAGACATGCCAGAAGTCTGTTCTGTTACCATAATAATTCCTAATTTGAAAATACAGTTGACCCCTGAACAACACCAGTATGAGAAGCCCAACCTCGCACACAGTCAAAAACCAATGAATGTAATTCAGCATCCATCCATCCATGCATCCATTCATCCATCCATCCATCCATCCATCCATCATATCCATCATCTATTTGTCTACTATTTTTCCTGTTGCTGTGGTGGTGAATTCAAATGCCAAGGCTCCTTAAAATATCTTGTCTCCCTGTGAGCACTTCCACTCTCCTCCCCCTCCCCTCTCCCACAGCTGGAGAGACAGACTGCTCAGGCAGACGCTTTAGTGTCTGATGGTGATTTAAGAAGACACTTGAAACCCTGTTGCAATAACAACACGGAAAGAAAACCTATGTATTACTTTGGCCTGTGCGGTTAAAATCCTCATCGTGTAAGGGTCAGTTGGATTGACAAGCAATCTGCCAACTGATCAGGACACATCAGGGCACCAGATTCAGGCCAAGAGCTGCCACTAGGAGACTCCTGGCTTCAAGGCTGCTCAAGGAGGGAGCCATGGTGGCACCTTGGTGAGCCACTGTGACCAGAAAGGTGGGTGGTAGGAACCCAGTAGCTGCTCCCCAGGAGAAAAGACCTGGCATCCTGCTCCCGTGCATTCCTGTCACATGGGGCAGTTCTGCCCTGCCAGCAAACCACCGGCACATCCATCGCATGTTGTACTCCGGTGGTGGGTGTGTTACTCAGATACTGGAAGCTGGGCCACCAGCGTTTCAAACACTGACAGGGCCATTCACGGCGGACCGTTTTCAGTGGTGCTTCCAGACTAAGAAAGACTAGGAAGAAGGATCTGGCAATCTGCTTCTAAAAACGTTGGGCCAGTGAAAACCTTATGATTAGCAGGGGGGCGCTGTCGGATACGGTGGCAGAAGAGGCGCCCCTCGGGTTGGAAAGTGCTCAGCGTGTCCCTGGGGAAGCGCTGCCTCGCCGAGGTGATCCTTGCACTATGGGCGTTCGTTCAGCGTCCAGAGCGAAGCAGCTGTGATGCAGAACACTGACACGGGACTCCGCAACCGGGTTGGGGGAAGACCCATTGGCACCTGGCAACAAACTGTGACACAGGCTGGCTTACTGAAAACAAAGGCCGAGGACTTACTGGTGAAGATGAACAGCAACAGCCTTCGGTGTGGATCACGTCTCAACATAAAGAAAGCCCAAATCCTCCCCACTGGTCCAACGAGGTAATATGATGGGAAGAAAAAGATTGAAGCTGTGAAGGGTTTGATTTGCTTGGACCCACAAACAACACACCTGAAAGCAGCAGCAGCAGCCAAAAAAACAAAAAAAAAATCAAATGGTATACTTGACTGCATTGGGAAAATCTGTTACAAAAGACTATTAGCATATGTTAAAAAAGAAAGATAGCATTTTTAGGACTAAGGCGGCCTGACCCAAGCCTCCTATGTATGTGGAGACTGGACAATGAATTAAGACTGAAGAAGAATCGGTGCGCTTGGACGAGTGTTGTGGACGTGTGGATACTAGGCACTTTCAGAAGAAAGCACAGCTCTCTCATGAAAGCAGTACAACCAGAATGCTCCTTAGAAGCAGAGGTGGCAAGACTTTTATTTCACATACTTTGGACAGCCAACCTCTGGAAAAGGACATCCTGCTTAGTAAAACAGGATTGCCAAAAAAACAAAAAAAAAAAGGCCGCCGAGGGGCTGCCACAGTGGTAGTGAGAGTGCGCTCGGCGTGGCGCTGCTGGGGGTAGGGTGGCTCGGGCGGCGTGGGGGTGCTGTCGTAGAGCGCCTCCCGGTCACTCAGAACCGACTCACTGGGCCCCATCCAGAGCAACAGAACATGGGTCGGAATCAGCAGCACACAATGGCGCTCTGTCCTCCCACTGGTGATGAGGGTGACCCGGGCCCCCAGTGCTACCCAGAAGCAGCACCAGAGGGAGAAGCAATGTTCGTTGAGGAAAACAGTCCACAGCCCCGGGCAGCTCCTCAGTCACTCAGGCTGGAGTTTAAGAAGGTTCTGGTGGGCTGAGGCCTGCGTGCTTACACAGGTAGTTCTCACTCTCTTTCTTCTAAATAGTGAACTTAGTTTTCTGGGTTTGTTTGTTTTTTTTACTGGCAAATTAAAATACCATCAAATGTTTTCTAACTAATTTCAGCCTTGTCTAATAACAAAATGCCTAGACCAAACTTAAGTCTGGTTCAGAAATGTACTTTTGGAAGAAAAATAAGAGTCCTATGTCCAGACTTACTATCTTGGCGCCCATAATTACTTTAATGTGGATAAAAGCATCTTTAAATGATTTCATTGTCTGAAGTTGCTTTTGAGAGGCCACAGGCCTAGATTGGGGTGGGGGTAGGGGGTTGGGTGCTGAGGACATGCACAGAGACACTGTGGGCAACCCACTTGACTCTTTCAGGTGACTGATACAAAGCCTAGAACCAGCACCCCAGCCTGTGTGATCACGAGGTGTCAAAGGGATCAGGTACCAGGCATCAAAGAACCAAAAATCATATCATTGTGAATGAGGGGGCATGTGGAGTGGGGACCAAAGCCCATCTGTAGGCAACTGGACATCTCCTTACAGAAGGGCCGTGAGGAGAAGATGAGCCATTCAGGGTATGGTGTAGCAATAATGAAGCATACAATATTCCTCTAATTTTTAAATGCTTCCTTCCCCTATCATGATCCCAATTCTACCTTAGAAATCTGGTTAGCCCAGAGCATGTACATTGGTACAGATAGAAACTGGAAACACAGGGAAACTAGGACAGATGATTCTTCAGAACCAGTGCTGAGACTTGTGATGCTGGGAGGGTGGACAGAAGGTGGGGCAGAGAGGGGGAACCGAATACAAGGATCTACACATATCCCCCCATCCCCCAGCCCCCGGAACAGACAACAGAAAAGCAGGTGAAGGGAGACGTCGGACAGTGTAAGACATGACAAAATAATAATAATTTATAAATCATCAAGGATTTATGGGGCATAGAAGGAGGGGAACAGGGACAGAGGGGGAAATGAGCTTTCTACCAAGTAGAAAGTCAGTGTTTTGAGAATGATGAAGGTAACAAATATACAAATGCACTCTACATGATGGGTGTATGGATTTTAATAAGAGTTGTATGAGTCCCCAATAAAATGATTTTTTTAAAAAAAGAGTTAGTGTCGGATTCCCACAGGCCAATTCGACTTGTTCCTCAGGGTCACCATGAGTCCGAACCCCCTGGAGAGCAGTGACTGTCCTCCAGATCTCTCCCTCCAATCCCGGGGCTGCAAGGTTCTTCATGGACCACTGCTCTTAAATGATCTGCCCAGGATACAGAATGAATACATATATTTCACAACTAAGATACATATACCAGGGATGAATTTCAAAATTACTATGTGGCAATAGAAGTAGAAAGACACAAAAGATTGCAAACTATTTCCATTTCCATGAAATTTACATAGGCTAGGTAGTCCTAACCTATGCATATGCAAATAAAAAACTCATTGATCAAGACAGGGTGTAGGAAGAGTCTTACTCAAAGGAGCACTTGTGATGATGGAAATGTTCTGTAACTGAACGGTTGTGGTGGCTAGAATTTTCTATTCAAATCTAGGTATTTTTCTGTATTTTCTGTATATTTTTCTGGTAAAAACTTGGTATTAAGAAATAGATACTTTATATTCTTCATAACTACTGAATAATCGCTAATAAAAAGTTGGGGCTGGTAGTTTTAATAAATAGAATTTTAAAAAAGAAATAAAGCAAACCTAGAACCAAATTTATTGTTTAGAAACCCCTCACGGCCATCCAGTTGATTCTGGCTCAGAGCGACCCCATAAGACAGAGCCAGACTGCCCCTTTGGGTTCACGAGACATTAAACCTTTACAAGTGAAGACGGCCTCATCATTAGCCTGCAGAACCACTGGTGAGTCTGAACCGCGGGCTCTGTGGTGAGCAGCTCCATGTGTGACTCACTGTGAGTCCAGGGCTTTCTCTAGCAAACTTGAGATTCCTCATTGGGTGCACATCGGTGCCTTTGTTTGTTTGAGAAGATTGATTCTATTGGAAAAAGAGGGCGGAGAGGCTGGGTGAAATTTGAAAGAGGGAGAGAAGGAAGCACTGCGTGTAGGCCCCACCATTGAAACCCGGATTCTAGTTCAGTTTTTAAATCCACCTGCCTGCCCTAAGTCAAGATAAGCACCAGGATAGATGATCCAGATCCAGCATGGGAGGGGCCGCTGGTTATTTGAGCATTAATCTATTATTTGGCATACTTTTGAGAGTGAAATAGGGGGCAGTGTTGTAGGCCTTCACTGGTGGTGCTGCCTAACTGGGCTTCTCTACATGATTTGTTCATTTCAATCATTTACCACCGGATTTGGTCATAATCCCTTGGAGAAGAAGTCCTGAGAAAGCAGCTCCGGGGCGAGTGCTTGGAAATCGTGAAGGCCTGCTTTTCTGGCCGCTCCCCAGGGCTGCGGTTGGCGTGCCTTAGCCACCCATCAGGCTGGCACCTTTCCTCGGCGACTGTGCAAGCGTGACTCACTGGCTTCTGTACCATCAGCAGGTGTGCAGCCTTGCCAACACTCTCTCGTTCCCCCCAAGTGGTACCCCCCCCACCACCACCACCCCGGGCTCAGAAAACGCCGCCTTTGGTGCTATCATCTGGAGCAGAAATCGCCAGGAGTCTGGGGTGGGTTGGGGTAGGGGCTTGTTGGGCAGAAACGATCAGGGTCATCATGGGTAAAGGCAGACCAGCCCAGGCAACTCTGGGAGTGGAACAGAGCAGAAACTCATATGCCTATTGCCGATGTCACCGTGCCTGGCCCTGGAATTATCCAGGAAGAAGATGACCCCGGGAAATTCGTGTCCCCTCTCCTGTTGCAATGAGTGAGCAGCCGTTCTCAACCTGTGGGTCATGACCCCTTTGGAGATCTAATGACCCTTTCACAGGGGCCACCCGAATCATTGCAGTAACAAAATGACAGTCATGAAGTAGCAACGAAATAATTTTATGGTGGGGGGGGGGTCACCATACCATGAGGAACTATACTAAAGGGTCTTGACGTGAGGAAGCTTGAGATCCACTGCCTTCGAGCATTCTGGGTTCTCATTTTAGCACCTCTGCGTGCGTTCACGCTAATTGGGTGGCTCGCATATCTGGATTCATGCCCATTTCACAGGGGTCCCCTGATTCATAACAGTAGCAAATGACAGTTAAGAAGTAACAACGAAAGTTTGTTTTATGGTGTGTGTGTGGGGGGGGGGGGGGGGGTCACTACAACATGAGGAACTGGTTAAAAGGGTCGCGGCTTTAGGAAGGTTGAGATTCAGAGGCTGGTGTCCCAGCACCGGCCAACAGGAAGGGCCCAGCGGCTGAGCTTGGGAAACGGTCTCATTGCCTTCACTGGTCTCAGAATGGGGGAGGCAGTATGCCTGAGTGGTTACGTGCTGCCGGGGTTTGAATCCCGGCTTGGCCACTCACTACCTTGGACTGGCCACTTTCTCACCTTTATGCTTCGGGCCATTGTCTGCAAAAGAGCTTGTCGTGGGGTGGTGGTCTGTGAGGAGGTCATGCATTTGGCCAGGTGCTCAGAGCAGTGCCTGCCGCAGTGCTGTCTGAATGGGTGTCAAAGCAGCTAAGGAGTGGTGCCCAGTCCGTGCCTGCCGCTATTTGCCAAGAGTCTGCGTTTGAGAGCCTTGTAAGCACTGCTTCGTCTGTCCATGGCTCTTAGTCACAGCAGAGGTGATTAAAATGGGAAACAGGCGTGTGCTCTCGGCTGGCCACCCCGTCCTCTTGGTGCAGACAGCCTCGGGGGCCAGCATCCCAGGGCCACTCTCTGCTGGGTCCTGTGGGCATATGCTTGCCTGCAGAACCTGCAGGAGTCTCGACTACCATGGATGTTCTAGAATCATTGGTTCTGCTTTCTGCTCTGGAGAAAGGCCGCACCATGTTTGGACTCTACTGAGGTGACAAAGCTTGAGAGAGAGAAGAAGCCAGGCACTGCAAATGCCACTGCTGTGTCTCCAGGCGGTTCAGGAAAAATTAATTTTCTGCTCTTGATCAGAGCTTCACAGCCCAGCAGCCATCTGTCTGTTCAGCAGGAGGGGCACTAAGGGCATCGGCTTCCTTTTTCTTCACATGTCATGCTCCTTGAGCCAGCTGATTCCTGCTCTGCACCTCCTCCTGTGGCCTACCAGGTTTTCTGAGCGCATGCTGGTGTCTATACCTGCCCCACGGGCACCCCCCCCCCTCCCACCAAGGTCCTTGTGGATTAGATGCTGTAAACATTGTTTCTCTAGGCCTCAGTCAATTGGGAGAGTCCAATAACCAAAATAAAGCACTTTCTGACCTAATAAACCAGAAAATCTAGTTTGTATATAAATAGTGGTGTTTTTAGGTTTTTAAGAAGTTTTACATGTACAAAAATTTCCACCATCATAGCAATTTTTTACATATATAATTCAGTGATAGTTATTAGTTTCGTCGTGTTTTACAACCTCCAGCACATGTTTGCAAATTTCCCATCACCCATAACAGAAGTTCAGTGCCCGGTGAGCAAGGACTCCCTCTTCCCCTCCAACTGCCTCTCCAGACAGCCCTCGAAGAGCCCTGTCTCTCTACCGCTGAAATCGTCTCTTCATCTAGTCTACGTTTCTGTTCTCAATCTTTCATATACGTGGAGTCTTTTTATATTTCTCCTTTGATGTCTGACTTCACTCAGGAGGTTCCCACGTTTGCTCCAGTGGTCGAGTATGGATGGGAACGTGCTCGTTTCTGCAGGAGAGAGGGGTGGCTCCATTGCTTGTGTGCGCCACATTTGCTTTGCCATTCATCTGTGGATTTTCGGTGATTGTGATTAGGGTTAGAGTAAACACTGGAAAACACAAATCATTTATCCCTCTTAGATATGGTATCATATTTAAGAATACACTGTTAAAAATTAGATCCCCAAGCAGTGCTATTATGTCTTTTGTTTTGTTTTGTTTTGTTTTTGTGGGGGGGCATCACTGCCCTCTGGTGCTCCTGAGAGCCACCGCTGGATTTGAACCTCCAAGCCCGCGGACCGCAGTCCCGCACTCAACCACTTAGGCCACCGGGGCTCAGCCCCGTGATCATATTTCTTCTAAGTGTTTTAGTTCTTCCATTGATCCATTTTGAGTTGATTTTTAGTTTTGGTGTGAGGCATCGATTCAGCTTTGTTTGTTACTTGGGGAAGCCCATCTGCCCCAGCACTACAGATTAAAGAGACTCTATTTCCCCATTGTATGGATTTATCACCCGTGATGCAAGCCACGTGGCCACATGTATGTGGATTTCTTTCTGGATCCTCATTTCTATTTTACTGGTCAGTGCAGCTGTCATTGCTTCAGTACCAGGTGGTTTCAATTACTGTTTCTTTATAGTGTGTTTTGAGGACTCAGAAAGCCTCCTCCTTTGCTCTTCTTTTCTCAAGAGTACTTGGCTCTTTGAAACCTTTTTCAGTTTTATATAGGTTTAGGATTGGCTTTTATAGTTTTTAAAGAAAGCTAATAGAATTTTGGTAGAGAGAATGTTGAAACTATAGATTGCTTTGGTTAATATTGATATCTTCATGACTGTCTTCTCATTCCTGAACAGACTGTGCTTTCATTTATTTAGATCTTCTTTGGTAAATTTCCATGATAAAGTATACTTTTGAAAATATAAACCTGTCACATCTTGGATTGAATTTATTCCTGCATATTATATTATTTTATATGCTGTTATAAATGGAAATTTTTCCTTAACTTCCTTTTCAAAATGCTCATTGCTAATTTCTAGAAGCCCAAATGAGTTTGTGTGTTGACCCCTCATTCTTCTACTTTGCTGGATTGGTTTACTGGCTCTGGTCGTTAATAATCTTGTGGATTCTTTGCTATATAGTCACTTTTTACACATACATTTATATATCATATAGATTTACACATACATGTAAAAATTGCGGTGTGTGTGTATGCATAAACACAGTATGGTATCAGCAACAATGGAAAGGTTTACCTTTCTCCCCCCCCCCCCCACCTGGACACCATTTATTTCCCTTTCTTGGTTACTGGCCCTGGCTAGAGCTTCTAGTACTGAACCGAACCTCCTCGTTTGTTTCCTCAAAAAGAAAGCCCTTCCCTGCTCTGTGATAGCTTCACTGTGATAGCTTCCACCAGCTCTCCATAGAAGGAGTACTCTAACCTTTCTTCAACTTTCCAGCTCACAGACAAGGAGGGTCCACTTCCTAATATTCTGTAAAGCCGCCATTATCCTCATACCGCAGGCGGAAAAAGACCACCAGCAAGGCAGTGACACGGCAATATCCATTATTGAATATAAAACCAAATGTCTTCAACAGCTTAGCCACGAAAGAAGAGGAGCAGTCTTCCTGAAAGTGACTGCGTGGCCATCTGAGTCCCCCTGAAGGTCCCCTTCAGTGTCTTCGTTTCTCTGAGGGGGAGGAGGAAGGGCCCTGCCCCTGCGCTCCCCACCTCGGGGCCTGGCCCAGGACAAGGAGGGACTGCCTTTTCCATTCCTTTGAACCCCATTCACACTGTGGCCCCCATGAGAGTGCCAGGCAGGCCCTCGGCCTCCAGCCTTCTGCTAGCCTGGCCGCCCCACTTCCAACTGTTGTCGCAGGTGCCCAGCACCTGCCCAGACTTCTGTGGGTGTTGCTGCCAGCTTAAAAACTTCACCCACTGAGACTTCTGGGGGTAGATGAGAGATCATGGACCTGCTTTCTGGAACTGCCCAAGGCCCCAAGCCTAGAAAATGGAAGAGCCAGCCTTCAAGCACGGCCCAGGGTTCTTTATCTTATAGAGTGGCGGCTGTGGACGTGGACTGGGGAGAGGGTGGGAGTGGCTGCATGGATGTGCCAAGGCCTGGGTAAGAATTCACTGTGGAGTTCTGTCCTCAACTGCTGTGCTCTGCCACCTGCCCTGCCTGAGAGCATGCTCCGAAGAGTCTGGGTCTCCAGTTGGCTTGTACTACAATGATGGGGTGGGGTGGGAGTAGGGACTGCGCCTCAAGAGAAGCATGGCCTTTACCGCCCCCTGGACAGCCAGCCGCAAGGCCAGAGTCTGTTCTCGAGAGTGGCATGTTGGCAAGACTCATGAGGCTATTTGCACCTGCCTTACTGAGAATGGAGGCAGGCACACGGCC
>PVJH01022697.1:0-36204 GCA_004026705.1 Nesogale talazaci
CCAGAGCGGGGTCGATGGGAGGGGAGAGGTTTGGGATTGTGTGATATTTTGTGCAAGCTAATTCCAGTTATAGGCATCTGAAAGAATATGTCCATCGTTGTCAACAGAATTTCAAAATGACATATGACAGCCCTACTCCCATTTAAAAAAAAAAACTTGAAAAATTCTGATCTAGACCGTTTTAACAAGCATTTTCTGTCACCATCAAGGAGTCGTGACAGGACTTAAGGGCTCATCTGCTAATCCAAAGTTCGGTAGTTCGAACCTACCAGCCATTCCATGGGAGAAAGATGTGACAGTGCTGCCATAAAGACTGATGGTCCTGGAAATCCTGTGGGATAGTTCTATGTCCCACATGGTCGCCGTGATTCAGGGTCCACCTAACAGAAATGGGTATGGTTGTGCACATGAGACACAAGGATGAGCCCCAAACTCCCGCTATTAAAATGTTCAGGTTACAGAAACATGTTCAGGAAACAAAGCCAAGGCCACGCGTGGCTCAGCCTGGTCAGGAAAGGCCTTCCAGGGGAATGCTGTATGGTTAATGCTGAAGTTGAAGGCTGCGTGTACATGCCCTGGGTGAACAAGCAGGAAGAGCATTTAGAGGAGCATGTGCTGGGTGGAGCGCATGCCCAGAACTACTGGACCTGTAGTGTGTGAAGATGCATGGATTGCTCATTTCAGAGAAAGGAGGTTGTCCCGATGAAGGTGGAACTTCTCCACAATTATTATGCTCCAAAGATTAACCAGACTATCTACCAGCATTTGTTATGGAAGTCCCAGTCACTTAAGGTCTTTTGTATTGTAAAACTTCCAGCTAACTCCCCTATTATTAGGATGATGGCCCACTTCCCTCTAAGCCTATGGCAGTTCTAGAATCATTGTTAATAGCCCCTAGCCCAATAGAAATGCGTATCTACCTCCACAGGCTAAGGTCCTGTCTTTTCACTCCTCTGGTCACATAGTCATGTAGTCATTCCTAAGACCATCCCCCTTATCACCATATAGCCCTTAAGACAGCCCTCTCCTGTGACATATGTCTTTGGCTGTAATTGGGGACCTGGCTTGGCTCCAGAGGGTATATAGGGATGGGACATAGGATGGAGAAGACCTCTCCCTCTCCCTCCCCCCTCCCCCCACCGCCCACTTCTGCCTTACAGAAGCCTGCTTCGTACCAGCCTGCCTCTATCCAGGCTGCCACCCACCTGTCTCCCTCTTCACGTGGACCATCTAGCGGGGTGTAGGTAAGCATGTATCATGGAAGGATAGATATATAACTTGTAATGCTCTTTTCTCCCTCTCATAATCTCTATATCAGTGTTATAATAAATAATAATTATCGCTACACAACTGCCTGTTGAACCCTTGCTGTGAGTATATCAGAGGAACGGGAGTAGAGGCTGGTCACATGTGAACCTAAAAGGAAGTCAGGGCTCAAGTTAGAAAATCCCTTCTGTTGAAACATACAACTTTCCTCTAGTTCTTTAATTCCCCACCCCCTTTTATGACACCAATTCTACCTTATAAATCCAGCTAGACCAGAACATGTACATGGGTACAGATGAGAGCTGGAAACCCAGGAGATAAACCCCTTAGGCCCGATATTGACAGCAATACCAGGAGGGGAAAGGGAAGGTTGGGGAGAAAGAGGGAACCAATCACATATAAACCCCTACGTATACGTTTATCTACATATAAAACCCCTCTGTGGGGAAAAGTGGGTTGAGAGAGACAATGATCAGTATAAGATAGGAAAAAATAAGAATAATTTATAAATTGTCAAAGTTTCATGAAGGAGGGAGGGGGAAAATGAGCTGATACCAAGGGCTCAAGCAGAAAGAAAATATTTTGAAAATGATGATGGCAACAAATGTACTTGATACAATGGATGGATGTATGGATTGTGATAAGGGTAGTACCAGCCCCCAATAAAATGATTAAAAAAATAAAATCCCTTCTGAGGCATAGGATGCTTGGTGGGACTTGATTAATGGCAACATAATCTACTGAAATCACTGAAACCTGATTGAAGGTCAAATATGAGAGTGGGACAAGAAGAAATAAAATAAAAGAAAGAACTAAGAAGCAAAAGACATTTGTAGAGGTCTAAATACAAACATGTACATATAGCTAATGATAGGGAAATAAATCTAAGTATATAAGCTTATATGTTAAGTATTAAGGTAGCACACAGACACTGGACCTCTACTCAAATACTCCCTGAATGCAAGAACACTTTGCTTTAATATCATAACACTCTGTGATGCTCACCTTCCTAATATGATCACTGAAGGCAAAATGGGTACATCAGTAAATGTTGTGGAGAAAGCTGATGGTCCCTGGCTATCAAAAGATACACCACCTGGGGCCTTAAAAGCTTGAAGATAAACAAGGGGCCATCAAGCTGAGCAGCAACAAAGCCCACATGGAAGAAGCACACCAGCCTGTGTGATTGGGAGGTGTCAATGGAATCAGGTATCAGGTATCAAAGACCCAGAATAAAAAACCATATAAATGTGAATGTGGGGAGGGGAAGGCAGAGTAGAAATCCAAAGCCCATCTGAAGACAACTGGACATCCCCTCACTGAAGACAACTGGACATCCCCTCACAGAAGGTTCACAAGCAAGAGATGAATCTGCCAGTGCAGATAACACTGATGAAACATACAACTTTCCTCTAGTTCTTTAATGCTTCCTCCCCCTGCCCCTCACTACAATGACCCCAATTCTACTTTACAAATCCAGCTAGACCAGAGCATGTAGACCCGTATAGATAAAAGTTCGAAAGACAAGGAATCCAGGACAGATAAACCCCTCAAGATCAATAATGAGAGTAGCGATACCAGGAGGGTAAGAGGAAAGGGGTGGGGGTGGGGTGGCGGGAGGAGGAACGAATCACGAAAAGCCAATGTGTTACATACAACCAACCCCCTCCCTGGGAGCCGAACAACAGAAAAGTGGGTGAGGGGAGACAGTGGTGTGTGTAAGACATGAAAAAAAAATTGTAACTTATCAAGGGTTCATGAGGGAGGGGAAGCGGAGAAGGGGATAAAAATGAGCTGGCATCAAGGGCTCAAGTAGAAAGAAAGTGTTTTGAAAATGATGATGGCAACATACGTACAAATGTGCTTGTATGCATGGATGGTGTTCAGAGCTGATAAGATGATTTTTTTTAAAGAAGAAAATCCCTTCTATGCTACCCCAAGGACTCTCACAAGGCCAGCAATGCAAAACTACCAGCCCATTCAAGGGAGAAAGAAGAGGCTGTCTTCTCCTGCCAAACGTGGCTGTCCTGGAAATCCACAGGGACAGTTCTACCTTGTCCTAGAGGGTTGGCTGCTGAGTCGGGAGTCACGTGATGACTATGAGTTTGAGCGAGCGAAGGAATATCATCTCAAGATAGGCAAGGGGTTCCTTCTTGATTTAATGGTCTCGGTGAGCCACCACGCCCAGTATGTGAGCTCAGTGGGCAGCCATGAAGCAGGAGGGGCCAAGGGCAGCAGCCTCTTGGCACTGTGAATGGACACAAGCTACCTGACCAAGGTATAGGGCATAAGGTTTTTAAAATTAAACCCTCATTGCCATGCAGTCATTTCTAACTCACAGTGACCCTAGCCTGTTTCTGTGTCTGTAACTCTTTACAGTAGAAAGCCTCACTTTTCTCCCATGTAGCAGCTGGTGGCTTGAAACGGCTGGCCTTGGGGGTTAGCAAGTCAGTGCATAACCCACTACACTGTCAGGGCTCTTCCAGGGAAGAAGGGCATGCTATCTATTAGCGTTTCCCCTTTTTCTCCCTGCATTATCACCCAGACATGCATGGAGACTCCAGCTGCCCCTTCTTCTGACAAAGAAAAGAGAGTGTATCAAAGGGTGTATCCAGTTGTGGCCCTGGTCAGCAGTCGGCAACCAACATTTTCCCTTCTGAGGGACTCTGCTATTACCTCCAGGCCCTCTCATTGGCTCTTTTTTTTTTAATTAATTTTTTTTTTTTTTTTTTTTAGGCATCACTACCCTCAGGTGGTGGGAGTAGGAGGCCCAGCCTTTGCTCCTGGGAGCTGGAATCGAACCTCCATCCCAGTGGGCCGCAGTCCCGCGCACAACCACTACGCCACCAGGGCTCAGCCCTCATTGGCTCTTTTTGCCGACCTCCAAAAACCCAACCAAGTGCTCGCTTCAGCAGCACATAGACAAAAACCCAACCAAAGTCACTGGCACCCAGTCGTTCTGACGCACAGTGATCCTGCAGGATGGAGCAGAACTGCCCCTGTGAGTTCCAAAGGCTGTAACTCTTTACAGGATTAGCGTATCCCATCTTGCTCCCATGGAGCAACTGCGGGTTTCAAACCGAGGGCCTTGTGGTTAGCAGCAGACCCACGAGTCACCACTATGCCACCAGAGTTCCTCTCAGTTAATTCCATTCAGCCATCTGACTGAGTAACTACTGCATTGTGCACAGCTCCTCAGATCCCTTGTGTTTTTCTTACAAAGAACCTAACGCTATTCATAATGCTATGTTAATTTGAGTGATGGATTCAAGTTAGTCTTGAATCCTGCTGGACTACAAGCTCCATGAGGCCAGAGAGTGCTGATTTTGCTCATTTCTGTACATCTGGGTATCTGTGGATTGAATGAAAACATGGTATGGATTCTGAGCCAGTGCCCCCTCCAACCCTCCAAATCACTGCCCTCATCCCAGAGGAGTGGCGTTTTAGACGTGGGCCAGAAGACTGGTTGAACTTGAGAAGGAATAGACTCTGTCCTTGTTTCAGGAGCAGATCTGCGTGTCTATGTTGATGTCCTGATTTATTCAGGCAAGTCTCTAGGAATTGTGTTTAATTAAAGATGTAGGCTCCCTTCACCTTGGTCAGTTCTTCCTGTGACCATCCCCTGCCCACAATTTGTCAATAAGGCAAGCCTTTGGCCAGACCTCAGAAAGTCACCTCAGGAGACTGACCCTCTTCTCTTCAGGAAAATGCCTCCTCCTCAGCCACCAGGCCTGCACCCTTTCCCAAAACAAAAACAAACTCACTGCCATGGAGTCCATTCTGACCCACAGCCCCGAGTCTATAGGTCGGGGACAAACAGCCCCTGTGAGTTTCCAAGACTGGAACTCTCCATGGGAGGAGCAAGCCTCCTCTTTCTCCTCAGGAGCTGGCTGGTGCTTTCAAACTGCCGACTTCGCAGTTCACAGCTCACCACAGAACCACTCCTCCACGGGGGCTCCCTGCACCCTGTAGTCCTGCGGAATTTCATGTGCCCCTGGCTACCTGGCAAAAGCGGGTTCAAACCAGGTCTGGGGAGGTGTCGCTCCACTTTCCAACTCCCATACTAATTAACAGGCCACTCGGCAGGAAGAAAACACGTGGGGTCAAAGGTTTGACCTTAGGGGAGAAGAATGAGGAGGTTCTGCTCTGTGGCATGCAAGCTAGACAAAGCTCCCTGGCTTCCTATGCACCCCGCTTCGGAGACTCCACTGCATCCACCCAAGGTCGTGGCCCCGCGGAGAACCCGAGAAAAGTTCAATCAGAGCCCAAGAGATGCCAGCGTCGGAACAGAGGTCCAGGTTTCATGAAGCGAGGGAGACTGCCAGGGTGACGGCAGACACGGCTGGGGTGTAGCGGCTGGGTGTCCCCCATGCCGCTAGCTGCATCCCGGGCCGCAGCGCGCGGCTTGGCAAAGCTGGACTGGGGCTGCACCACCAGAGCCGCAAGGACAACGCGCCTCCCGCTCCGGGCCGGTCTCCGCCCTCCCTCCCCACCACCGAGGCGCTGGGAACAGAGTCGGGGCAGAAAGGGGTGCGCCTCCCTTGGTGGGGCAGTCGGCGCCGGATCGGCCGCCCCTCTCCCCGGGCGGTCCCGAGCAGGGGCACCAGGTCAACCCCGGCGGTTGCCGCAGCAGCTCTGCCTTCGGGGGCAGTGGGGACGCGGAGCCAGGGAGGTGGGCTCGGCGGGCGGCGGGGGACCCATCACCGGTTCCGAGACGCGGGTCGCCCAGAGCGCGGTGCTCGCACGCCCCAGCCACCGCACCGGCCCGGGCGGGGGTCGCGCAGCCGCTTACCTTGGAGAGCTGCGGGGGCGGGGGGCGGCCGGGGCCGCGTCCCGGTCCAGCGCGCGCGCACCTCGGCGGGGCCCGGGGCTGGCGGGCAGGGGTTTGCGCGCGGAGCGCACGCTGCGCTGGGCACACCCACGGCGGCGCGCGCGGATGCGGGACTGGCGGGGCGCGACAGGCGCTGGCCGAGCCCGGCCCCTCCCGCTGCCCACACCACCGCCAAGTCCCCGCCTTCGCGGGGAGGGGGCGGGGGGAGGGAAGGTTCCTGACGCGGCGCCGACTTCGGTGTGTGGGAAGGGGCAGAATTTTGAAACCGAGGGGAGGGTCTTAGCCCTGATCCACTCACTAAGCCCTTGGACTGAGTTTGGAAGAAAAACTTTTAACCAGAGACCAGGAAAGTAGTGTGTGGTTACTGGTCCGATATCCTACGCGCGTCCCCGACCATGTATCTCCCTTCATCTTTCCCAGGAGGCACTTAGGAGGGGCACTTTACTGCGTTTATGGGTGGGGAGACAGGGCGGACAAAGTAAGGCCTGCCCACGGGCACTCTAGTGGCACTTGATAGGTGGGCTTCCTAATCGCCGGTGGGCGCTGGGGGGCGTCCCACGCTCACTGCCATCAAGTCGATTCAGACTCAGCGACCCTACAGAACAGGGTGGAAGGGTCCCTGTGGGTTATTCTTTACAGGAGGAGAGAACCTCGTGTTTCTCCCACAGAGCGTCCGGAGGATTCAAACTTCTGACCTAGTGGTTAGCCATCCCACTCCTCACCAGGGCGCCTGCAATGGGGGGAGGGAAAAGGTGGGGGTGCGGGTCAGGCAGACCGAGTAAGAATATTTATTCCTGGGCTGAGCCCCGGTGGCGTAGTGGTTGTGCGCGGGACTGCGGCCCACTGGGACGGAGGTTCAATTCCAGCAGTGGGGCCGGGCCTCCTACTCCCACCGCCGGAGAGCAGTGATGCCCACAATTAAAAAAAAAAAAAAAAAAGAATATTTATTCCTTCCCGTCATTCCTATGACCCCCTACGCAGGAATCCTCAGTCTTTCATTCCATACTTCCACCTCCCACTGAGGCTGTTTATGGCTTCAAAATATTTGCATTTTAATCACTATCCATGAATGGCCAGCTCACTCCGTGCCAGGCGCTGGGCACAGAAGCCCTATGAGAAAGGCACAGGCACTGCCGTTTTAGAGATGAGGGCAAACAGGGATGGGAAGCCTAGAGTGGAACTAACTCCAGATCTCAAAATGCCCCTTGGGACCAGCTGTCTGCTGCCGAGGGGGTTTGTCATTGTAACCCAGAAGGGGAAGATATTTTGAAGTAAAGGACATTTCCAGGGTTTTGCTTCCCCATTCTTGACAAAAGCAGGATTGTTAGAACAATTCCATTTCCACTAGGGCTCTCTAGACCATCACTCATCTGCCAGGTCTGTCCTACTGTGACGGCCTCCCTGCTCCGGTGGTGATGAGAGCGAGGCAGCAGGGTCCCCCAGGGTGGACAGGTGGCAGGAGATCTTTTCAATTAATACAGACTAGGGAGAAAGGCCTGGCAACCTACTTTTGAAATTTGTTGTTAGATGCCCTTGTGCCAGACCCTATGTACAATAGAAGGAAGCACTGCCTGGTTCCTGCACCATTCTTACAAGTGCTCTGACATATATTTGAGTCCACGGTTGTCCTGTCAATCTGTCCCCCCGAGAGCCTTTCTCTTCTTGACTGCCCCTCCTTTCTATCAAGCATGATGTCCATGTCCAGTGGCTGGACTGTCCTGACACCATGTTCAAAGTATAAGACGCAGTCTCACCGTCAGAGCACTCTGGGAGACACTCGGGCTGTCTTTCTTCCAAGACAGGTTGCTTTGTTCTTTTGTCACCCCATGGTACTTTGGATATTCTTCACCGGCTCCATAATTCAAGTGCGTTGAGTCAGTCAATAGAAACCTATGGCTCCCAAAAGGATATTGTTTAGAATTATATTGGAAGATGCACCCCCTAGAATGGAAGACACGACACAAAAAGCTGCAGGTGAGGTGAATAACTAGAAAACATTGTGCTCTCTTAGAAATAAGGTCACCGTGAGTCAGAGTCAACACTGCCACAGCTAACAATAGGGCTTTCCTAGAAGCAGACAGTCATCCCAGGGCATGAATAAATGGCCACCGAGGCTTGGCTCCAGGATCAGGAAATAACAGGGAGGATTGGGACTGTGGGAAACTTGAGGGTAGCTCCAAGTTCCTGCTGAAAGAAACAGCATCTACTCCATTCCTTTTTATGTCATCGAGGACAAGGAGTTAATATTGCCAATCTCCCCCTTCCTCTCCTCCCCACGCCACTTAACAGAAGCCATAAATACAGATACATTTTTAAAATCCAGATATTTAAGTGAATATGTTGGCACCAGACTTTAAGTTGGACACGTCTTACATGGGTTTGGGTTGTTCAAATCCAATGGACTGTGTTTATGGATCAGACCCAGCTCTCAAACTAGGAGTCTGTGGTCTCTGGCTTTGTGTTCTTTACCCTATTTCATTTGCTCGTCTCACCTGACCTGTGAGATGGATCCCAAATGGATTGCTATCTCTCTTGTGGGGGAACTGGGGTGGGGGTGGAGGTTCTTGTTCAGGTGGGTTGGTAATTAGCTAGTGGTGGTGCTAGAACTAAAACCCAGGTACGCAAACTCCTGAGCCCAGAGTCGTTCTACTCTGCTATCCCTGATCTCATTAAGAGCCTGTTTCTTGGTTCCTGAACATGGTGAGCCAGGCTGCCTTGGGACTGGCACTGGGGTGTTGGAGAAAGAGCACCTTTCCTGGGAAGCTGGAGCAGGCGAGCCAGACAGTTGTCCTCGAAAGTAATAACTCAGTCTAATGACTCAAGTGGAAACTGTCTTGAGGGTAAAGCTGAATCAGAGGACCACAGTCTGGATCGAGGCATCCCGTGCTGCTGAAGCTGAGACTTGGGTAGCAAGAGACATTGTGCAATGGACTTAGCAAAGGCACCCACTCTCTAACTCCCTCAACCAGCCCCTCACTCCCAACCCCCAAGACACACAAGAAGCCTGGAGTGTTGTCTATTGTTTCCTGACATGCAGGAAAACAACCAGATTTCGGTTGGAGAATAAACCTCTCATGTGGTCCCTTTCAAGCAGTCAGTGTCCTTGAATCTCAGGCTTGGGCATCTCCACTGCAGGACCCACTGCAGGGCTTGCAGGCAGAGGGAGTGCTTGTGCTGAAAGCTAATTGAGAGTGACAAGACATAACGCTGCTGCAAGCCTGCCCTCCAGAGTCAAAGACCGAACAGGGGACAGAGCGTGGAGTGCTTCCTGCTCCCACTCGTGGTTGAGGCTCAGAGTGGAGGAGACCTCAATGAGCTTGAATCTACCACCTGCAGCTAAGCATTCTCATGGGGACCTACCAGCGCACCTGAAATCCATCCTTGAGAGACAAAGCTGGTAAATTGGAGAAGTGGGATTCGAACCTGGATCTTGGTGACATCAGGGACCAAGGCAGCTCTCCAGCTGGGGATACTGTAGTGCACACGAAGATGCAGCCCTCAGATCTCGATTCAGAGACAGCACTACCAAACCACGAGCAGCATGACGAGCTCCCCGTGGGCTCACACAGGACCGGCGTTGGGGTGGTGGGGTGACAAATGCTTAACGACCAGCTCTCTGGCAAGAAAATATGTGTACACACATTTATGTATATGTATATATGCATATGTATTTGTATATGTACATAGGAGCCCTGGTGGCTCAGTAGTTAAGCACTCAGCTACTAACTGAAAGTTTAAGAATTTAAACCCATCAGAAGCTTTGTGAGAGCAGAGACTTGGCTATCTGCCCCTTAAAGATCCAAAATAGGAAACACTACTTGGTTGTAGCTGACCACTGAATCTGGATTAACCTGATGGCACCCAACCATAAGGTATACATATACATGCCTCTAAGTGTATATGGGTGAAAGATAAGGTTTTCTGCTCCTGTAAAGAGTTACAGGGGCAGGCTGAGCCCCGGTGGCATAGTGGTTGTGCGTGGGACTGCAGCCCGCTGGGATGGAGGTTCGATTCCAGCTCACAGGAGCAAAGGCTGAGCCTCCTACACCACCAGAGGGCAGTGATGCCCCCCCCAAAAAAAAGAGTTACAAGGGCAGTTCGTCCTATCATATAGGGTCACTAAGGGTCCATGATCTGATGGCATATTGTTTGGTTTTTGAGAGCATATATGCATGCACATCTATACATACATCAGTTTGCTATCACTTCTACTGATATAAATTCTACAGTGTGCAATTTTAAAATAATAAAATATATCTTCCACATAGCCAACTGATTCCCACAGAAAGTTTTTGATGATATTTTATCCAACTCTTAAATCCAAACCATGATTGCAATTCGTAACCGGGCATAACTGGCGTGAGTTGTTCGTTGATATTTTCACTTCCATTCACAACTAATACAAAAGTGAAAGATCAAAGATTCACATGAAAACACTCACTTTTCTGTGGCCTGAGTGACTTCTGAGTAAATTAGGAGTGCTTGCATTGTATCAGAAATCTAGTTGCTCCTCAACTGGGCCAGCATTTGTTACTATCCGTTTTTTGAAGCCATTCTAATTGATAGATGTAAAGGTGTGTTAGTCCGGGTTAGCTAGAGAAGCAAATTCTTAGTCACTGAGATGCCTGAGTGCAAGAAGATGACAGGCCAGTGGGCAGAAGGTCTCGTGGATGCAGTGGCAATGGAAGCATCTCAACTCTCGCACAGGTCTCCATGTGTCTCCTCCTGATCTCTGGGTGTCTCAACAGCAGGAAGTGGAAGGCAGGGAGAGTGGGTCTGCCTTCCAGGGCGCTGTTTATCTCCATTGTGCCTCCAAACGAGGTCATCAAGCTGTGACCTGATTGACAGGCCCTCCACCCCTTGGCTCAGGTTGACAGGAGGTTATGTAGCTGCCACAAGAAACAGCTCATCATAGTTTTAATTTGCATTTCCCTAATGACTGATGAGGCTGAATGTCTTTTTATGTATATGGTTACCATTTTTACTATTTTTTTTAAAGAAAAACCCATTTCCATCAAATTGATTCCAACCCATCCTGACTCTAGAGAACAGCACAGAACTGCCATTGAGTTCGATAGCCCTGCCCTAAATAGCTACAAGACTATGTTACTGTGCAAATGTTCATCGTGCCGTATCTTTATTATTAAGGTATTTCTACCTCTGTATTTCATATATCTAGGTCTAACATAACATTTTACTTTAAAAAATAAATACGTATATACCAAAATGTCAGGGAATCTCCATCTGCTGATAACAGAAATGCTAGTGGCTCTTTGCACATTTGCAATGATTTATAAATTGTCATATGGTAGTTACCTGATGTTGTGTCAGTTTGAGGATTAAGGGTGTGTGGGTGAAGTCTAGCCTGTCAATCAGGATTTAGTCAATGAGGCTTCTGTAGGGGGAGGGCCTTCTCCTGAGGATTCTGGGAACTTCCATAGTTCCTCCTTAGAGGCAGGAGACATATTCTCTCTCTCTCTCTCTCTCTCTCTCTCTCTCTCTCGCTGTTCACTCCCTTGGAGACTCTACTGACACATGCTCATTCTCTGTAAGATATCGCTGTGGAGAAGACACTGGCTAGAGGCTGATGGGGCCAGCCCTCTGTAGCTGGAGAAGCCACATGGAGAACCCTGTCAGTATTGAGCTGCATATATAGTCACTGGATACACAAGACTTCCCACCCACTGGCCTGTGATCTCCCTGCATTTGGTGTCATTGCATTTGTTTCATGAGGACTTTATAGATGGGTATTGGACACATGGGTGAATATTGGACTTAGGACTTGATCTGGATTGGGCTGGGAATGTTTCTCAAAATTCAATTGTTCTTGTATATAAAGCTCTTTCTTATACACATGTGCATGTTTATAAATTTGTTTCTCCAGTCTACTCAGACTAACACAGGGCTCTACCGGAAAACTGTTCTGTGCATTTCTGATTTTTTTTTTTTTTTTGGTTTTTATTGTGAAGACAAAGAAGTTACAAGTTCAATCACTGTGTCCTATTATCTAATGAAGCTTTGTTGCCTATGTAAAATATTCTATGTCAATTACATATCTAAAACTTGGTTACAGCAGAGTAAAGAATAAATAGCCTAGTATGTGAGGGTTGGGCTTCAGAAGTTTGCAAATGACAGATCTGAATAACATCAACTTCCGTTCTAATCTTGACATGCATAAATGATCAATTACACTCAAAATGCACTGAAATTCTTGCAGTTTCTCAAACTTTAGGCTGTGTCTTTCCCTTCCAGATTTTCTCACATTTGGCATTCTCTGCCAAAGACAGTTTTCGCTCTTAACCTTCCCAAGTCCTTCTGAACTTAGTTCAGGTGTCACTCTGTGATGGGTGGTCTCCAAGAGGACCCCATGATATCCTCATCCTGTTATTGATGCCAGTATGTAATCTCCTCCCCTTGTGTGTGGCCTTAACCTCTTGGTTCATCTCCAACAAGTAGAAGATGGCAAAAGTGATGTGGTGCCACCTACAAGATTTAAACCCTCACTACCATCATGTCAGTTCGCTCTCAGGGACCCTATGGACAGGGTGGAACTGCCTTTGTGGGGTCTCAGTGTTGTAAATTTTATGGGAACATAAAGCCCCCTCTTTCTTCCACAGAGCACGCGGTGGGTTCGAATTGCCAGCCTTGGGGTTGGTTAGCAGCCCAACAGGTAACCCACTACTCAGTCAGGTTTCCTTACCTAAGAGGTTCTCAATCAAACTCACTGTCACCTCACAGTGATCCTGTAGGACAGAATAGAACTGCCCCTTTGGGTTTCAGAGACATTAAATCTTTACAGGCATAAACAGCCTGATCTTTCTCTTGCAGAGTGGCTGGGGGGTTCGAATTGCTGACCTTGTGATTAGCTACTCAATCCTTAACCCACTCACTGTGCTTCTTATCTGCAAGGTTAGGGTCCCAAAACAAAGACAAACAAACAAACAAAAAACACCCATGGAAGACCATTGATGACTGCAGCTTTCATCTTATCTATTTTCTCTGATCTCCCCTCTGTTGTCCCTGCCCTCCTGCACCGCTCTCACCTTCTCTCCATCTCTCTCTCTCCCTCGTCTCTATACCCTCATGAAGTAAGTTGCTCCAAGCATGATAACCACATAGGAGCGTCCCTGTGGCAAGGCAGTGATGATATGTCTCCTCAATGGTCAGTGAGGAGCCGAGGCCTACCAACAGCCATGAGAATGTGCGTTGAAGTGATCTTCCCTTGAAATGACTGCAGTCCCAGTTGACACCTCAATTGTAGCCTATGAGAGGCCTGGAGTCATCTAAGCTGGATTTCTGAACCTTTAAGATAATATATGTTTGTTGTGTACAAAGCTACTATTTGCAGTAATTTGTTACACAGGAATAGTTGCTCATTTAAGACCCACCTTCACACCTCCTACCCACCGTTGAATTAGATGCCTCTCTAGATCACAGCATTTATCTTGCCTATTGTGGCAGGCATGTGCATATGCTAATTTCATGATTGAGATATAGGGGTGGAGTCTAGCCTGTTAATATGGAGATAGCCATTGAGTTGCCAATGAGGCCTCCGCAGTGGGCATGACTTTCTCCTGAGACTTCTGGGAAATCTCACGATATTTCCCAGGTGGAGATGAGAAGCTGTCTCCCCAGTTGTTGGGAGTTAGTCTCAGAGACAACGAACTACGGACAAGACAATATGGCAGCATCCAAGGAGCTGGAGGAGCCAGAGGAGAAGTCACATGGCCTTACCCTGATGGAACCAGACCTCTGAAGCTGGAGAAGCCACATGGAGACCCCTGCCAGTGCTGAGTTGCCTCTGCCACCACTGGATGCTGTTGATGGACCCTGAGCCCTGGAAGTGAGCAGCCCTGGGGAGACCCCTGCCAGCACTGACTGGGATTCTGTGACCCACTAGCCTGTGACTTCGTGAGTCGGAAGGAGACATTATAGACTGGTATCGGACATATGTCCTAATATCGGGCTTATGACTTTGAACTGGACTGAGTTGAGATCCTTTCTCAATGTTCCATTCCTTTTGTGTATAAACCTTCTGCTTATATCCATACGCGTGTCTATGAATTTGTTCCTCTAGTCTACCCAGACTAACACACTTACTTACCCTTCTCTCCTCTAAAAGTATTAACAGGAACCCTGTCATAAGGTTTTTACTCCAATTCCCAGAACTTAATTGTACTCAATGGTGTTTAATGAACACAAGAAGTAATCACAGCTAACACTTTAATCTTGAAAAAGGATGATTTCTTATGATCCTTAATCTCTTCATTTGTGAAATGATAGTGAATAAAAAGTGTAGAACTACAAGGCTAAGATGGGCAAGATTTGGGATGTAGGAGGGGGGGGGAAAGAAGGAGTCTAAGTCTGGGCAATTGGATATTTCTCAAGAGAGATAAACAGGGGAGGCTTGTTTAGAGCAGAAGACTCAGAGTTTAATTTTGGATATGCCAAAGTTGAGATAGATGTCATGTCCACCAGGATGGTGAGTATACAAAGGGACTTCAAATTTTTATTTTTTTTTGGGGGGGGGGCATCACTGCTCTCTGGTGGTGGGAGCAGGAGGCCCAGCCCCACTGCTGGAATTGAACCTCCATCCCAGTGGGCCGCAGTCCCGCGCACAACCGCTATGCCACCGGGGCTAAGCCCCGGGACTTCAAATTTTTTATGAAAAATAAAGGAATTAAAAACACAGTGGGATTGAACCCTGGTGGTGTAAGTGGTTGAGTGCAGGACTGCGGCCTGCGGACTTGGTGGTTCAAATCGAGCAGCGGCTCTCAGGAGTAGCGCTTGGTAGCGCCCATGACCACCAGAGGCAGTAATGCCACCCCCCACCCCCCCAAAAAAAGCAAATAAAAATACACAATGAAACACCTCATATAAATGTGATACCAGGGAGACATCTGTGGTGGGATAGTTTTGGGAGTTAGTGTTGTAACAGTTATAATCAAATCCACAAGAGAGGATCCAAAGAGTGAAATAAACTATGAGGTAAGAAGAGGTGGAGAGGGGGTTAAAAGTAGGACGGAGTGCGCACAAAGGAGATGGAAAGGGAATGGGGGCCAAGGCAGGATGGAAATGATGGCTAGTTTCTCTAGAACTGGAAGACTGTTATCACACCACTGACAATGCCACGAAGAAGAGAATAATAACTATGATCAGCAATAACAAATATGGCAGAGATCAAGTTATGAACTGGAAAACAGCCCTTGAATTCAATCATGAGAAGACCATTGATGGCAGTGGCAGATGGCACTGTTCAATGATACCGGCAACAACGCTCCCCATGCCACAGTGTTCTTCTACAGTAGGACCTTGCCACCATCTCCTTTCTCTTGGCTCTGTGTGCAATGATTGCCAAGTGTCGGTCATGAGGAGTAAGATCTAAGGCAATGCAGCTTCCACCTTCTTTGCTGGAACCCTCACTCGTGCTATGGAAGAAGTGAGACTACCTGAGGCTTCCGTACTCTAAGGAAGCCAAGTGCCGACTGCACAAGTAGATTACATAAGGGGATGGGGTTCGAAGGACATTGTGATGAGGAGCCGGGTAGTCTTGGAGGACAAGAATAAAATGGAAGAGTAGAAGGAGCGTTGAAGCAAAGAGAAGAGAGGAGGACAAAGGGGGAGAAGCAGGGCACAAGTTGAACTGAGCTTGAGTAGTTTCAAGTGAGCTTGAAAAGTGAGAAAATAACTGGAACTTGTTGAAGGAGAAAAGTCTAGAGATTAACAAGACATGGAAAATGGCAATGTCAGTGTGAGTACAGTTACAGAATCCAGACCTTCAGCCAGGAGGACTTTGCCTGGAATAAATGGGAATGGGGAAAGCCAAAACAACAACAACAACAACAACAACAACAACAAAAACCTGGAATCCCTTGAAGGTCAAAGTAAAGACATCATGTGTGAGAAATCGTGAGAAAATTTGAAGAATTCAGAGAATGAAAACAGAGGCAGATTCTGAGGTCTAGATGGACTGGTCCACTTGAGATATGATAAGATGAAGGGTAAGATCTAAAAGCAGTCTTTGAAGTAGGGTAGGCATGAAGCCTCTTGAAGTTAACTAGGTTCAAGACAAGCAGGACTACTAGTTGTCTAAGCAGCCCCACTGGGGTAGCGGTTAGGCATTGGTCTACCAACATCAAGGTCGGCAGTTCAAAACCAACAACCACGCCTCAGGAGAAAGATGGGCTTTCCACTCCCACAAAGAATTAAAGTCTTAGAAACTCACAAGGGCAGTTCTACCCTGTCCTACAGGGTTATGCCCTGACTCAGAATTGAGTTGATGACAGTGAGTTCTTAGAGTTCCCTGGGCATGAAATCTCTTGGAATGATGATGACAGGACTAGAAATGGAGAGGAAGACTGTGAGCTGGATCCAGAGCATTTCCGTGAAGGAACCTTTCATTGTTTTCCATGTTAGGAAGAGGGTTGTCAAAGGGCTCAAATAGATATGCAAGGTCTGGAAGTGAGGATGCAGAGGCAGAATAATCCAGATGCAATTTCTGCCTGAGGCCTGAAGCATGTGTATCTGAGAGCAACTTTCTCCTTGAGGGCCACAGGGGGAGTGAGGGCTTCTGATCAAACAAGAGATAATAAGAGGAATTGTGGAGGAAATGTAATGTAAATTCACAATGGGGGGGGGGGGCGGGGCGAGGGGAATTCAGCAAGAAATACAAAGAGGCAAAGGAATGGCTTATGAAATTTGGAGAAAGGCCTTTTTTGTTGTTGTTGTTACGGGGCCCTGTTAAAGTCAGGGATTCTCTCAAAGTGTTCAGAACAGACATGAAAGTCCAAGGTAGACAGGCCATGGGGACTTTGTTTGAGGTCAGTCTTTGCTTCAGTTCAGCACAGAGCTCATCCTCTTGATAAACAATGGAGACCCCTGCAAAAGGAGGCCTGATGGCATTTTGGTCTAGCCATGGAACTGTTAACTGCTTGTTCAAAACCACCAGCAACTTCAAAGAAAAAAGATAAAGCTGTCTGCTCCTGTAGAGATTCCCAGTCTGGGAGATGACCCGACCCTGCTGGCAGTAACTTGGTTGGTTTGTTGTTGCTGGGATTTGGGGGTGGGGGTGGAAGTGGGGGTGTCTGTTTATCTGTTTGTCTGTTTTGTTTTTGACCTGAGAGGCCATCTTAGGACCAAGGACACTATAATGCAGTGATTCTCAATCTTCCTAATGCGAGGACCCTTTAGTACAGTTCCTCATGTTGTGGTGACCCCCAGCCATAAAATTATTTTTGTCACTAAAGTGACCAGATTTTGAGCAGTACACCATTGACCGGGGGTGGGGGTTCTTAATTAAAAATTTGGTCTATATGGAGCAACAAAAATGTTCATAGAATGCAAAAATAGTATTGTAATATATTTATTTTAATTTTATAATGCCGCTGAGCCCTGGTGGTGCAGTGGTTGTGTGTGGGGCTGCGGCCCACAGGGTTGATGGTTCAAATCCAGCAGCAGCTCTCCAGGAGCAAGGCTGGGCTTCCTACTACCACCAGGGCAGTGATATGAAAAAAAAACACTAGAGTCAAGCTGTTAGCTAAATGGAAAAATATAGTTTCAGTAAATAAAAAAAATGCTGCGGGACATTGTTAGATTGTTTAAAAACTGGGACGTGTGGTCACCTTACTTGTAATTTTGCTACAATCATGAATCATCATGTAGATATATGATATGTGGGATGTATTTTTATTGTTACAAATTGAACATAGTTAAAGCATAGTGATTAATCAAAAAAACAATGTCTTTACAGATTGTAAAATACTTATTTCTAAGGACAAATAAAAGAAATTTTGTCTTGGAGCATGGTGTAGCATGAGTAACAGTCTCTAGGCTGGGTACTCATGGGAGAGCGTGTCTACATGTGGGTGGACCACCTGGAAACGGATAGAGGAGCGAGCGGTGTCTCGGTTCCTGAAATCATCGGAAATATGTGTTTTCCAATGGTCTTAGGCGACCCCTCTGAAAGGGTCGTTCCACCCAAAAGGGGTCTCGGCTCACAGGTTGAGAACCGCTGCTGTAGAGGCTGGAGGTGGGAGGTGGGTGTGGGCGGGGCCTGACTGTGAGTGCCCACAGACTGCCTACATCTTTGACTCAGGAAGTTACACAGAACCATGGATCTTCCTGTTATGACTGTTTGGCCCTGTAAATGAAACAGGAAAATATGAGAGTTCCTGAACTCTCTTGAGAGGAAAACAATAAAAAGCCAGCTGACCACCCAACTGGAAGCTCATGCAAAATAACTTTTTATGGCTATTTTAGGATAGAAATGAACATACTCCTATTAATATGTCTGGCTAAAAAAGGCCTGTCTGCGGCCAGGGTGACTCTGAAAGCCTCCTTCTCCACAGAGTCTCTGAGGGCAGAAAAGAGAAGGGGTGTGTTCCTGCCACTGGACAAGCCCATACAGGCCCTCAGGGGCAGAAAACTGAGGGGAAGAGAGTCCTAAGTCTCTCATCCCACCCTCAACCTTCATGGAGGAGCTTATATGAGAAATCCCAGTGGCTGAAGGTGTGGACTTACCTGACTGGGCCTCATGCTCTCCATGTATGCCCCCATAATACCCACAGTCACAATGCCCATTTAGTGATGAGCAAACGAAGACTTCCAAAACCAAGCCCTCTGCCCGCAAGTGGATTCTGACTCCCGGTCACCCTTTAGAACAGAGCAAACCCGGCCTTGTGTGTTGCCAAGGCATTGAATCATTACCAGAGAGCTTCCTTTGGCTTCTAAGGAGGGACTGGTAGTTTTGAACAGCCGCCCCCTCAAAGAGCAGCCTAACATTTCCCAAGATCTTGACGAAAGAAGAGACTCTGGGTTTTGAGATCGTCTTCTTCTAGGACTCCTTCTAGAGTTTGGCCCCACTTCCAAAGACAGCATATCAAATTGTTGTAGAGTATGCAAAGGCCTTCGAAAACAACTTCCTCTTGCACTGTCTTGGATGTGACTGGTGGTAGCTGATCTTCAAGTCTGAACTCTCCCCTTGCTGCTCACAGGGCTCTCCAGGGTCCTCATTATAACCGACAACGTCCTTGGATCGACAGCATAACTGTCCCAATAGGCTCAGGCATAGGCACCAGGTGAGGAGGGGCAGGACCAGGCAGTGATTCATTCTGCTGTGCATAGGGTCGCTAGGGGTCAGAACTGACTTGATGGGCTATAGCAATACCCACTAAATCTTTGCGATAACCTACAAAGCCGCTATGGACTGAGATCAAGTTTCCTCCAACCCAGAACTTCTCCCACCATCCCATGGGGGAGATCATCTCTCTGCCTCCCCTATTCCCTGCTTTGGTCAGATGCATTCCCTGCAAGGAACAGAGCGTCCTCCAAGTTATAGAGATAAGGGAAAGCATCACTGCTGGACCAGGAGCTAAAGGCTGTCTACATGCTGCTGTCTTACCAACCGCACAGTCTCTATCTTTCTGCCTGTTTTTCTCAGAGTCTGATTTCTAACTGCACACCTGCTGCAGTCTCTTGTTTCTAACCACCTTTCAGCTTCCTCCTGGAATCTGCTCCTCATCTGGTCTTCATCGTTCTATCTCCACTATCTAGAACCATCCAGTGCATACCTTTGGCCTCCATGCCTGCCCTAGCAGCCTGCATGTCTCAGCATTTCTTGGTTTGAATTCTTGAGATGGAAATCTCATTGGCTTGGTTCCCTTTGAGTGCCGGGCCATTGTACCTGGGCTGCCCCTCATTCTAAGCTCTGCCACCCATGGTTCCGATGGCTTTTGCTGCTGAACTGCACACAAGACAAAGCACCTCACGACTGAGGACTGCCTCCTCTCCAGCTCCTTGTTGGACTCTGCCTTTGAGAAGGAACAGTGACCAACCTTGGCGCTACTACTTCCGAAACCATGGCTCGTCCGAAGGCAGGAGCTCAGTCCTTTTGATTCTTTGTAAGAATTGTAATGGCAATAGATTTTAATTCACACTAAGAGGGCTCTCATTCCAACTTTGCACAATCCTGTTCATTCTCAAGGTGCCCGCTGCCACTCCCCCCACCCCTCTGTTGGCAGTGTTGTCTACCGTGTCTGTTTTCTTCTGGGGACCTCTCCCAGCACATGGTAGGCACCCCTTGTGGATGTCTAGTTGTTAAGGCTTGTCCCGTCCAGAGGCATGTTCTGTGGGAGCCTCGGTGATCTCCAGCCCATGTCTTTGGATTCACTCTCTGCCTTCCAGGAATGCCCAACTGATGGAGGCGAACATGGGAAACAAACAAATAAAAACTAAAGAGCATCGGCTCAACCCTCCAGTCTTCCAATTCATTCTTCCTCCTAACCATCTGATGTTTTCACACTTGTTGAGAGACATGGAATTTTCAGTGTCGGAGATTTGAAAGATTGCCAGGACTTTCTTACGATTCTGTTTTTGGCCGGAAACTCCAGGCAAATCCGTCCCTCCTCAAGGGGGTGGTGACTGGGTTCGTGGGTCTCAGCCTGGAAGATGAGGATCTTCTCATTGAGCCATCATGTGGGAAGCTCCTCCTTAAAGCTTTTCAGAATTCCCATTGTTCTTATGGTGAAACCTAAGTCTGAGATGTTGCTTACAACTTCCCCTTAAGATACACCCCCATTCCTTTCCAGCCCTGGTCTCCCTTCTCCGTGGTCTACTTCTAGCCTCAAGAAACTCACTCTTTTTGCATTTTCCAAACCCACCAAGCTCTCTTGTGCCACTTGGTCTTTGTGCTTGGGGTTTTCTCTACCCAGGCCCCTTTCCCATATCCTCCTTTGCCGGAATTACTCCGTTCCCTCTGAGAACCTGAGGTTTGGGCAGCAGCCTGTTCCTAGCCACAGCTCTTATCACTCTGAGAGGAATGGCCTGACTGTGGTCAATTCCCTCCACCACATAGTGAACTCCTGGGCCCGTGGCAGGAGGAACATGCCTTGGAGTTAAGAGCTGATTAACAAAAAGAGAAGAGTGGCCAAGCCAAGCAATTACAGCATGAAAAGGCCTTTCTCCCACTGTCCAGGTGAAAAGTAGATCCCTGGGAGACAGGATCTCTGGGTGGGGGCAGCAGACCTGGATGTGAAGTCAGAGGACCAGGGCTAGGATCCGAGCTTTTGGCAGGCAGCCAGCATGGCAAGGTGAGTGTTCATGTGGGGGTGAAATATGGATGGATGGATTGCGATAAGAGTTGTATGAGCTCCCAATAAAATGATTTAATGCGCTAGGACAAGTGAAGACACTGCACAGTTGAGTGTGCTGTAACAAAGCCGTTATTATTTCTATGATCACCAGCTCCAGGAGTCCATCTAGACCACAACTTTGCCAGCTTTTTGCATTACCAGGTTGGACTCAGGTCCTTTGCTGTCCATCTCTTCCATGAGAGCTACACAGCGAAGCCCTCCCAGACTGGGCATTTTCTAGTTCAGTGTTGGATGGCTGCCTCTTTTTGAGAACTGAAGGGTCTGGAGGAAGGCAGGGAAGCTGACTCCTCTAGGGAATCATTTGTTGTTGTTGTCATTCATGATCCCCATGCCCAGGGTTTTCCCTTGGGATTTTCATACTCTTCATGGCAGGCACCAGGGAGAGACTTCAGGGAGCAGAAAGGACCCCTTGCTCTGGGCTCCCAGAGCAATAACTCAAAGGACAGAGCTCATTCTCCACATATTTTTGGGGGGGCATCACTGCCTCTGGTGGTCGTAGGAGCCACCCAGCGCCATTCTTGAGAGCCGCCTCTTGATTTGAACCACCAAGCCTGTGGGCCGCAGTCCTGCACTCAACCACTTATGCCATCAGGGCTCAGCCCCATTCTCCACTTTGGAACATAAGATGGAAGGTCACAAAGTAAAGAATTCCCCAAAAACTGACCCCTGAGTAAGGTAAAAGGAATCCAATGAGTAGTCATTAATAAAAATATTATGTTGATTCATCTTGGATCCCAGCCTAGCACAATTCTTGATTCATAGCAAACATTTCACATGCAAATGTGGAAACGACTACCCGATTTATAGTGTATACTAACCCTGACCTTCCCTCAGTGAGCCCACAGTCTAGCAAGGCTTATGAAACCTATGCAGGAATCTGTGCTAACTCCTGTAGGAGCACTGGTCGGGGAGTAACTGGCATTGTAGACATCAAGAAGTCTTCTCAGGGGAGGTGATGTCTGAGTTAGGTCTTAAAGGACATGGAGGAATGGGCTAGGTGACTAAATTCTTGTCAGAGAATAAAGATCAGCATTCTTATAGGATAAGGACAGAAAACCAATCAAACAAACCCATTCTACTGATTTGATTCCAACTTATATTGACCCTATAGGACAGAGTAGAATTTCTCTGTTCAAGATGAAGGACCTGCCTGACATAAATTTGTGAAAATCTATTATAGTATTGCCATTAAGAACAGACAAACCAACTTCAAACATACCAAAAATAAACAGAGGCCTGTCATTACCAAGAGTCTATTGTTGTTGTGTGTCCTCAAGTTGATTTTGACTCGTAACAACCCATGTGACAGAGCAGTACTAGACCCTAGGGTTTCCGAGGCTACAGTCAGAAAGCTCCTTAGATATGAGTATGGTGAGATTTTGTCTCACTTTGGATACATCATAAGAAGGGAGCAGGCCTGGAAGTGACATCATGCTTGATATGTTAGGCTGGATTATCCATATAAGCAAAACCACAGAGAGAGAGAGAGAGAGAGAGAGAGAGAGAGAGAGAGAGAGAGAGAGAATTTTATTTCAAGAGAATGGTTCACACAGTTGTAGAAGTAAGTCAGTCCAATCTGGATTCAAAGTCTGTGAGTCAGATGTTAAGGCAGAGGCTTCTCCTGGCCCCCATAGCTCCCGGTGGATGGACCCAGGATCAACAGGAACACTGTAAGCTTTAGAGGCAGATGAATCCAAAGGCAAAGGCCAGGCTTATGGCTGAGAGACAATGAATCCAAGGTTGGCAAGTCAGATGGTCAGCTGCTGAGGACTTCCAGCAGCACCGGGCTCAAATCCAAAGAACTGCAGGTTGATGAGTCTGATGCAGGATCCAGAACCAGCAAAAAGCAAACACGTTCTTCTATAGCGTCCATTTATACAGGAAGTAGACCACACCCTGAAGAAACACCCTTTCAATTGCATCAGCTGTGACCTGAGTAAGGGGGTTTCACTCCATCTAATCTTCTCACCGCTGTTTGGTGGCTCACACAGATCCTATATGGAGTTGACTAAACTGTTAGGTCACATCAATGGGAGACTACTAGGTCTCAGTTATCAAACCATTGGAAATCTTGCCCCAGTCAAGTTGCCACAAACCCTAACTCTCACACCTCGTGTGATTGAAAAGAAGGAAGCATTTCATACAGTGGTTAGAGCAATAAACTCAAATATAATTGTGAGGATGGGGAAGGGCCAGGCAGAGTTTCTATTCTATTATTGACACGGAATGGATTTCAACATGGCAATCCTCTAGGATAAAATAAAACTTCCTATGTGGGTCTCCAAGGCTATAAATCTTTTTAAAAAGATTTTAATCTATATATCATACAATTTAATACTTCAATAACTCAATCAGATCAAGAAGAATTGTATAATCATGACCACAATCAATTTTAGAACATTCCCCCCCACCATTGTTAAATCACCTTTAAAATGAGTTGTGTAATCACAATCAGTTCAGGTGGCCCCTCCCTGCCTTCATTTACCCCCCAAATTCCCTCACCCTCCCTAGCTCCCACCCTCCACCTCTACATCCCCTATAAACCCTTGCATCAGTTATTATCTCTCTGCATTCGCTCTTGTGTGCTTCACAAACTGGCAAACCCAACAGCAACAATTTTTTAAAAATCAAAAGAAAGTGGTAAGGATAAAATAATAATAACAATATAAAGATACAAATACAAATAATGAGTAAGAAAGAAAAGACCGTCTTCAATATTTAAAAAGCCAAGGAAGAAATTTTTGTCACAGAACACGTAAGAGATACTTGCACCCAGAACAAATTCAGATTGGGTTTATAGACTTGGTATAATCAAGATTACAATGATCTCTGTCGGACAGTAAGACTGTTAGACCCTTACCTGGTGCTAGGAGGGATCTGTCAGCCACTTAATCTAACTAGCTACTCTGCAGAGGGATTTGGGGCTCCCACTGTCCTTCATAGCCTTCTACCAATTGAGTATTCATAATTTTAACTCTGATACCTTTCCTTTCACCATATTTGAATTTTGTTATTGTCATCATTGGATCACACAAGCTGATGTGTTGTGGACTTAGCTGTCTCTTTGCTTAGATGACTGCTTGTATGAATACAAGCCTGTAAGTCCCCAGACACTATTCTGATTGATCGCCAGGCACCATCTTCTCTCTTCACCACATTTTGCTGTAGCACCCTGATCTTCTGTGATAAGGCTATAAATCTTTTAAAAATAATTTTATTGAGGGCTTATATAGTTCTTATCACAATCAATACATCCATTTGTACATGTGTTGCCATCACTGCTCTCAGGACATTTTCTTTCTACTTGAGCCCTTGGTATTAGTCCATTTTCCCTCTGCTCCACCCTCCTTTCCTCATGAACCCTTGATAATTTATAATTTTTTCCCATGTCTTGCACTGATTGTTGCCTCCCTTTATTGACTTTTCTATTACCTGTCATTCTGGGAGGGGGTTTGTAGTGGTCATGTGCTTATGTTAATTTCATAATTGAGATATAGGGGTGGAGTCTAGCCTGTTAATCTGGAGATAGCCATTGAGTAGCCAATGAGGCCTCCATGTGGGTATGGCTTTCTCCTGAGACTTCTGGTAAATCTTGAGATATTTCCCTCATGGAGATGAGAAGCTATCTCCCCAGTTGTTGGGAGTTAGTCTCAGAGACAATGAACTATGGACAAGACAAGGTGGCAGCGTCCAAGGAGCTAGAGAAGCCAGAGGAGAAGCCACACGGTCTTACACTGACGGAATCAGACCTCTGAAGCTGGAGAAGCCACATGGAGACCCCTGCCAGCGCTGAGTTGCTTCTAGCACCACTGAATGCTGTTGATGGACCCTGAGCCCTGGAAACAAGTAGCCATGAGGGGACCCCCACCAGCGACAGGATTCTGCACCCACTGGCCTGTGACTTATGGTATTGGGCATATGGGCTAATATCAGACTTAAGACTTTGAACTGGACTGGGCTGGGATCGATGCTTTCTCATCGTCGCATTCCTCTTGTATATAAGCCTTTCCCTTATATTTATATGCGTGTCTATGAGTTTGTTTCTCTAGTTTACCCGGACTAACACAGGGTTATTCCCCCTTTCTCACACACCCTTCCCCCATTCCCCTTCTCTCCTGGTATCAATACTCTCATTATTGGTCCTGAAGGGCTTATCTGTTCTGGGATCCCTGTGTTTCCAGCTCTTATCTATACCAGTGTACATGCTCTGATCAAGCTGAATCTGTAAGGTAGAATTGGGGTCATGATAGTAGGTTGGGGGAAGCATTAAAGAACTAGAAGAAAGTCTCATGTTTTATCAGGGCAGCCTGACTGACTCATCTCTTCCTTGTGACCCTTCTGCAAAGGGATGTCCAATTGTCTACAGATATGCTTTGGGTCTCCACTCCATCCTCCCCCTCATTCAGATTGATATGATTTTTTAATTTGGGGGTCTTTGATGTCTGATACCTGATCCCATCAACACCTCCTGATCACAAAGGCTCTTGTGCTTCTCCCATGTGGGCATTGTTGCTTCTCAGCTAGATAGCCACTTGTTTATCTTCAAGCCTTTAAGACCCCTAATGCTATTACTTTTGATAGCCGAGCACCATCAGCTTTCTTCACTACATATGCTTATGCACTCATTTTGTCTTCAGTGATTGAGCGATTGTGAAGGAAAGAAGGCTATAAATCTTTCTGAGAGAATAAAGCCTCATCCTTCTCCCTGGGAGCAGCTGGTGGGTTTGAACTGTTAACCTTGTAGTTAGCAGTCCAAAATGTAACTCATTCCACTACTAGATAGAGCTCCTTTTAGGTGCCAATATATGTGGATTCAAATTTGGGCTCTGCTACTCCACTTACTAGACAAGTTACTTTAACTCTTCAGGGCTGCCAGCTTCCTCATGTACATAACAGGAGTAATATTAGTATCTGCCTTACAGTGTTGGTGTGAAGATCGATGGACTCATTTTTAAACCTTGGGGCCTCACTCAGTTCCCAAACAACTCTTCTCTGCTCTGTTTTGTGATACTGAGTTGAGTGTCTACAAATCACAATTCTGCTCTCACAGCTGGCTCCCTCTTAGCGTCAGATGCTACAGAGATCCTGCCCAGCTGGAAGTGGTGGTAAAATTTGCATCTTCCTGTCTGTTTCATGCAAGCTTCATATGCATTTTCTATCTGTGAGCAACACTCCAGCAATGGGCCCTCCCCCACTTGCCCCAGTTACTGTTGTTTTTTAACCCAGACATCAGCAATTTCTTTCTATAGCAATAGCTAGATGCAATTTGCAATTTTCCCATCCCATCCAACTCAGAGAAATTGGCACCAGTTAAGTAGATGTGTTAGATTAGGTAGCCTAGAGAAACAAATTCATAGCCACTCATATGTATAAGAAAGAGCTTCATATACAAGAGCAGTTGAATATTGAGAAAACCTCCCAGGCCAGTTCTGTTCAAGTCCATAAGTCTGATGTTAGCCCATATGTCTGATACCAATCTATAAAGTCCTTTTTTGACTCAGAAAACACATGCAATGATACTGAATGCAGGAAGATCACAGGCCAGTGGGTTGAAAGTCTTACAGATCTAGTGGTGTTGTAAGCATCTCAGCACTGGTGGGGCTTTCCACCTGGCTTCTCCAGTTCCAGAGGTCTGGCTCCATTACCCTCCCTCCATGTGTCTTCTCCACAGGGATGTGTCACAGGGAGTGAGCCAAGAGAAGATGGTAGCTCCCACCTCCAAGGAGGAAATACATGAATTCTCAGAATCCTCAGGGGAAAGCCATGCCTCCACAGAGGTCTCATTGGATATGCAATGATCAATAGGCTAGACTCCACCCCTTCACTCTTAATCCTCTCAAGTCCCAAATTGACACCAGGTTATGTAACTACCATAGTACAGTTGCCTCCTCAAACTTGACCTTCAGCTCCACGGGGCCCCACTTCTAATTGCCTAAGGTAAGATCATTATGACTCCCTTCCTTTGGTCCTACAACTTTATCGTGACCACTGTTTCCTGACGTTGCTCTCTATTCTTGTTGTTGTTTGGTGAGTCAGGTCTGACTTACAGTAACCCTGTGCACAACAGAGGGATTCGCCACCCAGTCTTGTGCCATCCCCACAATTCCACAGCTCTTCCTTATCCCTGAGCCCATAGTTGTAGCCACAGTGTCAATAGATCTCCTGGAGGGCTTTCCTCTCCGTCACTACTCCCTACTTTACCAGACACGCTATCCTTCTCCAGGAACTTGTCTCTCCTGATAACGTGTCTAAAGTACCCAAGATGAAGTCTTGCCGTCCTTGCCTCTAAGTAGCACAAGGGCCGCAATTCTTCCAAGATAAATCAGTTTTCTCTTTTAGCACTGCATGGTGCTTTCAATATTCTTCTCCAGTGCCACCATTCAAATGCATTTGTTCTTCTACGATCTTCCTTATCCAAATTTCACATGCATATGAGGCAATCGAGAATACTATGACTTGAGTTAGGTGTGCCTTAGTCCTCAAAGTAGCATCCTTGCTCTTCAATATCTGAAGAAGTCTTTTGCAGCAAATTTACTTAATGCACAATATCTTTTGATGTCTTGACTGCTGCTTCCATGAGCATTGATTGTGATTCTAAGTAAGACAAAATCCTTCACAGCTTCAACCTTTTCTCCATCTGTTATGATGTTACCTATTGCTTCAGTTGTGAAGACTTAGCTCTTCTTTATATCTATTCTCAAATTTCTCATTTACCTTTTGTTTACTTAACAACTTTCTACCTGTTTAGCAATCCTTTACATTAAATTCTGTGTTCAAATAGCTGGTATAGTTTCTGTCTCCTGATTGCACCCTGGTTGCTACAATTAATTAAGAAGACGGATATAAAAATGCTCAATGCATACTAAGTGCTTGAAAAAATATTAGGACTGCATCATGAGTTTTGAACATCCATTCTCAGGCACCCTGGTGGAAGAATGGTTGAGGGCTTGACTGCTGAGCAAAAGAACCACAGCAATCTGATCCCATGGAGGGTCTAGCCTAGACGATAGCACTCTGTCACATGGGCTTGCTACGAGTCGCCACCGACTCATGGGCACCCATCGTCCATTCTTTACTCACTCTTTTCCTCCCAATGTATATTGGTTTCTTTGCTATGTGTCTGGTCCTGTACAAGACATTAGGTGCAGAGCTGAAGAAGACACAGTCCAACTCTCAGGAAACTCACAGTCCATGTGGAGGAGACCCCCAATGCATGAGCCCATCCTGGGAATGCTGCTACCACCCCAGCATTTTCTAGCTCATACATTTTTTTAAAAAAAAATCATTGTATTGGAGGCTCAGACAACTCTTATCACAATCAATATATATAGCCACTGTATTCAAAGCACACCTGTATATCTGTTGCCATAATTCTCAAAACATTTTCTTTCCACTTAAGCCCCCGGTCTCAGCTACTCATTTTTCCCCTCCCTCCCCACCCTCATGAACCCTCAATAATTTATAAAATATTTTGTCTTATCTTACACTGTCTGATGCCTCCCTTCACCCACTTCCCTCTTGTCCATACCCCAGGGAGGAAGTTATATGTAGATCCTTGCAATCGGTTCCCCCTTTTTACTCCACCTTCCCTCCACCCTCCCAGCATGGCCACTCTCACCACTGGTCCTGATGGGCTCACCAGTTCTGGTTCCCCATGTTTCCAGTTCCTATCTGTACTAGTGTACACCCTCTGGTCTAACCATATTTGTAAGATAGAATTGGATCATGAGAGTGAGAAGGCAGGAGGGGAGGGGGGTTGGAGCAGAGGAAGAAGCATCTAAGAACTAGAGGAAAGTTGCATATTTCATTGTTGCTACACTGTACCCTGATGGGCTTATCTCCTCCCTGCGACCCTTCTGTAAGGGGATGTTGTTTAACCTACTGATGGACTTTGGGTCACCAATCAGCACTCCTCCTCATTTATAATGTTATAATTTTTAGATCTTTGATGCCTGATACTCAATCCCTTTGACACCTCATGGTCATACAGACTGGTGTGCTTCTTTCTTGTGGGCTTTGTTACTTCTGAGCTAGACAGCTGCTTGTTTACTTTCAAGCCTTTAAGATCTCAGATGCTATATCTTTTGATAGCTGGGCACCATCAGCTTTCTTCACCACTTTTGCTTATGCACACATTTGTCTTCAGTGATGGTGTCAGGAAAGCGAGCATCATAGAATGCCAATTTAATAGATCAAAGTATTTTTGCATTCAGGAAGTATTTGAGTGGAGGTTCAATGCTCATCTGCTGTCCTAATACTAACCTTATATGTATATACATGTAGATCTATTTCCCATCATTATATGTAAATATATTTACCTATGTACATGCCTATATTTAGACCTCTATAAATGCCCTTTGTCTCTCCTAACTGATACATTATCAAATACCAGTTGTTGACAGAACTCCAGAACTAACAATCATGATACACTTAAGTTGATGTGTTGCAATTGTTTCCTTGCACATATTATCACCCTTCTTAGATGGTAAATTACTTGGGATTGATTTCCCCTAAATGGTTCATTTCTGTCACATTTGGAAGATCTAGCTAGCACAGTGCCTGGGGCATGGTAGCCTCTCCAAAGAGATGGTAAATGAATTAATTTATCCATTTCATAAAAGTCTTTGAGCACTTACTGTACAGCATCCATGAGTGAGGTACTAACTGGGCACACAGACTCTCGGGCCCCAGTGAGTGGAGATCCAATCAGAAGAATTAAGCAACTTCTGAGGGCCCAAACCTCACGGTTGGGAGTAGTTCCATCATTTGGCTGTCAAGGATAAGACCTTTCAAATGATCTAGGTAGACCTTTCTGCATATCCTCTGCATCCTCCCTGCGGAAGCCAAGGCAGGGCCCTTGGTGGAAGGCAGCTGCCCGCTGTGGTTTACCTTATGTCCTGAATGCTCTCACTGGTGGCCAAAGGCTAGATTTAAATAGCAAACATTTGCATTTTTAATGTTGACTGGAATTGAAAAGGCAGCGATAACCTTTCCAAACCGATATTGGTTTTTACGTAATTGAAACAGGCTGGGCCTCTGACATTTCTTAAATGGAAATTTTGAAGTATTTTCAATAGCAGTGAGCATGCTGAGGCATCTCAAACACCAGGCCCTCCTCAGAAAGGGCCCACTGCTTTCTTGTGCACACTCAGCCCCAGGGACTGCCAGTCAGGCAGGGTCATTCCTCAGCGGGTCACTTCGGATAAGACATCCTGAGGTTGGCGAGTCTGTCTCTGTGGTGAGAACACAGGGGCGCAGTGGAAAGAATGCTGGTTTTAGAATCGCTCTAAAATGTGTTCTGTGCACCTCACCATCTGGGTGACAGATTGCTTACCTTGCTAATTGTTTACTTGCAACATACGGCTAGCGTGCCTACTGCACAGTCTCCTGTGACCTTCAAATGTGACCTCCTGAAGAGTCTCTGGGTGACACAAGCAGTTCACCATTTGGCTCCTAATCAAAAGATGGTGGTGTGAATCTACCCAGAACCACCTGGTGAGAAAATCCTGGCAATATTCTTCAGAAACCCAGAGTCATTCAAGCCTCTATAGGGTGAAGTTCTACACTGAAGCACATGGGTCCCTATGCATTGGGATTCATTCAATGGCGACTGGTGATGACTAGGTATGAGGATCTGTTCAAATGCTTAGCCCCTGTGCCAAGTTTTTATTCCAAACCCAAACCCAAACTCTCTGCCATTGAATCAGTGTGGACTCGGGGTAACCCTCCAGGGTAGGGTAGAATTGCCCGTGGTTTCCAAGACTGTAGCTGTTTACAAGAATAGAGTTGAATGCTCCCGATGTCTTCTTCAGTGACTAGTGGTTTTGATCTGCTAACCTCAAGGTTACCTGCCTGATGTGTACTCACTACACCACCAGGGCTCCCTGGAACTTTGATAGGACTCACTAAACACTATGACAGGTCCCCTTCTGGCAGTGTCTAAGGCCACAAATCAAAATTGGGATGAGAACCATAGGCTGCTGGCTTCCAGTAGACACAGAAAGATTTTAAATGATGTTAAACACAGGAGGGCTCTCTTCTATCTTCCCTCTGTATGCCACGATAGCCTAACTGAAAACTTTTAACATCTACATGTTTCTTCTTTATTTTTGCTGTGGTCAAGGTGGCTATACCATCTAATATCATAGCTAAGAGCCACATGTGGTCAATTAAGTGAAAATAAATCAGAACAAAGCAAAGTTTCAATTTTAGTTCCTCAGTTTCAGCCTCCACATTTTGACGGCTCTATAATTATGTGTGGCTAGGGACCACCAGTCTAGATTGAGGGCATTTTTAGCAACCCAGAAAGAACCACCTGCCAGTGCTGAGTGAGGGAAACGGGGAGAGAGAGGAGAGGCGAGGTGAGCATGGAAAGGGGAGGGTGGGGATGGGAGAGAGTGAATGGCAGGGGAGAGCAACTCCTCCGGGTTCCAGAGCATTCCTCACTCATGCGCACCCGTGCACATGCTCACCCAGGCAAGGAAATCAATTTCTGTGTATTTGCACATTCTGACAGAAGAGGAAATTTTTCTCCTTTGAAAGAGTTAGTGCCTGAGGACATTTCCAATTTAGTTTGGTTCAACAATTATTATTTAACATTCAGACGTGACTGTTTCATTCCCTGGATTGAAATAAGTGTGTGGCTCTTCATTACTTGATAATTTTTAAAAGAGCCCCAGTCTTCAGTTATGTTCCCAAGGTAATCCATGATGCCCTGCCAACTTGTGCTACCGGCCTCTAGATGCCCTGTGCTTCACGTCCTCCCCTTAGTTCATTGCTGAAGTACCCAGAAAGATGCCAGTTTCCCAGGAGGCACTGCTCTGTGCACAGGGAAAGTTCCTGCCTGCATGGTGAAACCCTTACATAATCTTTAGGAGCCTCTGTGCATTAACGGTTAAACATTCAGTGGATAACTGGAAGACTGGCAGCTCAAATGCACCCACCAGCTCTGCAGCAGAAAGCCTGGCAGAACCCAAACCAAACCCACTCACAGAGACCCCACAGGAAAGAAGAGACTTTTCTCATAGAGTTCCCAGGGTTATACATCTTTGCAGATTGCCATCTGTCTCCCTTGGAGCTGCTGGTGGGTTGAAAATGCTGGTTTTTGGTTAGCAACCAAGGGTTCAACCTGTATCTGATCAGGACTCTATCCCCCTAATGATGAAAGCTTAGAAAATACTGTCAGACAGTTCTACTCTACATATGCTGTCAATGTGAGTTGACATCGAATCGACAGCACCTCGTAGTAACATATTTTGATGGGTGATAAGTGAAATTATATACATATATCTATCAATTCAATCACAGGGTGTTATTACTTCCCTAGGATTGCTGCAACAAATTCCCATGAATTGGTATGCCAGTCATTTAGATTAACAGATCACTCTGCTCTAGCTCGGCTTTATCTTAATTAATCTGCAAAGACTGCATTTCCAAATAAGCTCATAGTCTGAGGTCTCAAGGCAGACATGTATTCTGGGAGGCACAGGGTGAGGGGATACTTGGGAAGCCCACTCTTCTAGAGAGCCTAGAAAAGTCTGTCTTGGAAGGTAATCATTCGGTTGTGAGGGTATTAAATGAGGGCAGTAACAAGCAGTATGAATATCTGGGGAAGGAAGAAAGATGGCCAATGGGAAGGCCATGAAGGAAGCAGAGGACTCACCTTTGTAGAGCCCAAGGCCAGTGTCCTTGGGGGTCAGCCAGAGGGAGGGACCATGAGGTCCTAGGAGAGCCAGGATTCTGACTATGTCAAAAGACTTTTGGATTTTATTCCAAATGTAAGGTGACATTGCTGGAGGTCCTCTTTACAGAGGTTGGAGGGGAGAGAGCACCCTGTGGTCTCGCTTAACAATGAGTCATTCTGACTGCTGCAGCAGCATGCAGCAGAGAGGCTGGGGCAACGGTGTGGATGCAAGCCGAGCCTTTAGAAGACTCCTGAAGTAATTCCGGCAAGCTCTGTGGATAATGGTGGCTGTAGATCAAAGTGGTCATGTTTGGGATGCATTTTGAAGATAAGAACGAACAGGATTTGCTGACAAATTGAGTGTCCAGGGTAGTAGAAAGAAAGAGTCATTGCTTTTCTCCACAAGCAACTCACCAATCAGCAGTGACATGGACTGAGAAGGGGAACAGATTATGACTGAGCACTAACTACAAACAATGAACACCTGGAGGTAGGTTTTTCCTGGATTTATGATGGGAGTGTTCATTAGAGGGCACCATTTTCTCCTAACTAAACGGGTTGGTTCCCAGAACAGAAAAGGAACCAAATGCTACTTGTGATAATTAGGTCTACTGTGCCAACTGCCGCTTCCATAGAACAGGTGGGCAGGTTTTAATCAAATCGCAGCTTGATTGCAGGGCGACCAAGATACATGCTTTCTAAGACCAACATCCTGTCTCTCTTTCTAAGACAGTCACTGTTTACAGCGGGATAATCCCAGAGCTGGACAAGAAAGACATCCTGGACATGGTGGACAATTTTTCCTTTTTTAACAAGAGTTTATAGAAACTATATATTTGCTTAAGGTAGATCACTAGTTAATTGACTTAAAGAAGGGAGATAATGGCAAACGAAGTGGGGTCTGGGGTCCCCTTTTTCCTCAGGTGGTTCTGAGTCTTTGTGGCTACTGACTGAGACTGAGACCCCATCTCAACTCTCACCTGGGGCATGCCTTCCCTGTAGTGCCTGGTTGTCTAAGATGGATAGGTGGGTGGTGAAACAGATAGCATGTGGAGAAGGCACCAACCTGAGCCTAAAGAGATCCTAGTTAGGAGCTTGGAATGCTCATCATGTAGCCTCTTTTTTTTTTTTTTTTTTTGTGGGCATCACTGCCTCTGGTGGTTGTGGGCACTACCCAGCCTCCGCTGGATTTGAACCGCCAAGCCCGCAGGCTGCAGTTCCGCACTCAACCACTTACACCACCGGGGCGCAGCCCTATGGAGCCTCTTCTTATGAATATTCCAGGTCTAAAGGTCCTCTCCAGCCTGAGCAGAAAGTCCGAGTACTGAAATCATTCCACTGTCTTTCAATAGGAACCATGAATACCTGCACAGTCTGGTGGGATAGCCTTGGGAGACTGACAGACCTAACTAGCCAAGAAAGGGGCTTGCACCTTTTGATAGCTTTGTGATGCCAGCATGGATGAACACCATGTTGTAAAGTGGGCCATGACTTGAAGCGTTGTGTACCACCAGAGGTAATGGTGTGCCCCACAGGGGACATGGGAGCTAAGAGGAAATAGGCACAATAGTGTCCACAGGGGTCATAGTTAAGAGGAGCAACAGGGCCAGGCCTATCTGACTTTTGAAAAAATAAAGCTGCTCATGGGAGGGGGAGGAAGGGGCTTGGCAACAATATCACATGCTTCTGCTCACTTTGTTAAGCTATGAGTTTCTGGAAGACAGAGTTTCTTGATCGCCTCTGAATCCCTGGTGCCTAGCCTACGGTCTGGCACGGAGAGGACCCACAATGTAACTATTACATAATCTCCTGTCAGCTTGAGTGCAGAGGTAGAGTCTAGCCTACCACTTGGGTCATAGCCAATGAGGCCTCTGTATGGGCATGGCCTTCTCCTGGGGATTCTGGGATTTTCTGTCTTCTTCCCTGAAGGTGGGATGTATGCTTTGCTTCACATTCCAGTTGACAATCCACATGGAGACACACTGATGGAGCCAGAGCCCTGGAGTGGGAGGAGACACCCTGCCAGTGTGGAGATACTTCCACTGCCACTGGATCTACAAGACTTTATACTCACTGACCTGTGATCTTCCTACATCTGACATGATTGCATGGTTGCATGAGTCTAAAGAAGAATTTATGGGCTAGTATCAAGACATATGGGCTAATTTTGGACTTATGGACTTGATCTGGGCTAGGATGTTTCTCAAGATACAATTGCTCTTTTATATAAATCTCTTTATCTTTTTTTAAAATCATTTTATTGGGGACTGATACAACTCTTATCACAATCCACACATACTTCCATTGTATGCAAAGCACATTTGTACATATGTTGCCATTATCATTAACAAAACACTTTCTTTTTTGTTTTGTTTTGTTTTTTTGTGGGCATCACTGCCTCTGGTGGTTGTGGGTGCTACCCAGTGCCGCTCCTGAGAGCCACCACTGGATTTGAACCACTAAGCCCGGGGGCTGTAGTTCCGCACTCAACCACTTACGCCACCGGGGCTCAGCCCCCAAACACTTTCTTTCTACATGAACCCTTGTTATTAGCTCCTCATATATCCCCTCCCTCCCCACTACCCTTCCCTCATGAACCCTTGATAATTTATAAATTATTAATATCTTGTCATATTGTACACTCTCTGTTGTCTCCCTTCACCCACTTTCTTGTTGTCTGTACCCTAGGGAGGAAGTTATATGTGCATCCTTGTAATCACTTCCCCCTTTCTATTCCACCTTCCTTCCACTCTCCTGGTATTGTCATTCTCACCACTGGTCCTGAAGGGATCATCTTTCCTGAATTCCCTATATTTCTGGTTCCTCTCTGTACCAGTGTACATCCTCTGATCTAACCAGATTTGTAAGGTAGAAATGGGAGGAGGGGAGGGGAAAGAAGCATTTAAGAACTAGAGGAAAGTTGCATATTTCATCGTTGCTGCACAGTACCATGACCGACTCATCTCCTCCCCGTGACCCTTCTGTGACGGGATGTCGCTTCACCTACAGATGGGCTTTGGGTCCCCAATCTGTACTCTCGCTCATTTATGATGATATAATTTTTAGTTCTTTGCTGTCTGATACCTGATCCCTTCAACCCCTTGTGGTCACGCAATTGGTGTGCTTCTTCCATGTGGGCTTGGTTGCTTCTGTGCTAGATGGCTGCTTGTACACTTTCAAACCTTTAAGACCCCAGATGCTATATCCTTTGATGTCCAGGCACCATCAGCTTTCTTCCCCACATTTGTTTATGCACACATTTGTCTTCAGTGATC
>PVJH01022698.1:0-36133 GCA_004026705.1 Nesogale talazaci
TTTTTTTTTTAAACTATAGTCTGGCCCTCCAATCATCTGAGGGACAGTGAACTGGCCTCCTGTTTAAAAAGTTTGCGAGTTCAGAAACTGGTTTACAGTCTCAGAAACCCTACATAGTTAGGGTCAACTTGAGTCAGAATCCACTCAATGTCGGTTGGCGGCCTGTGGATTCTGCTGGACTGCTGACCTCAGGATTGGCAGTTCAAACCCTTTTCTGGGAGAATGTTGAGGTGATTTGCTCTCATGATGACAGATAATCACAGAAAGTCTACAACGAAGGCCAGGAGTCAAGAAAAACTTGTTGATGGAAGGTTAGTTTGGGGCTTGATATAGGGAACAAAATTATTTTAAAACCCCAATAAAAAAGGGAACATATAAAAATAGCTTAGTTAAGAAGAGTAGCCTGAGAGCTATGAAAAAACCAGTAAAAAGAAGTCAATTTTTATTAACCGGTAAGAAAAGGCCGTTGTACTTAGAGTAAAATTTTTTCATATCTATAAAATATATTACACACTCATGCCCAAAATCTGTGTTTGGTTGTAGCAGTCACAAAACTTTCTATATGAGACAGTAAGTGTCCTACTTCATATCTCATGTTCTACTTGAAGTGGTCCCCCAGAGAAAAATCTCCAGACTCCAGTACCAAAGGGAAAAGCCACAGAAGTTGTGCAGTCAACCATAATTGACCCAGCTGGCCCTTCCACACCCCAAGATTCTGCTTTCATCATTTCATGACTTAAATACAATATCTGCCTTAAAAAATAGGATAAATAATTGTGTATAATAAGATGGCAAGATTTATATCTTCAGGAAAAGTGAAAATGTGTTTCTTAACAAATGAATACCACCAATAGCAACAAAAATAACAATAAAAAGCCAAAGATAGGTGGAGAGCTCTAGCAAACATTTATGAATGCCTGTGACTCTAGTCATCCTTGCAAAGAGAAAGATGTTTAAAAAAAAAGTCAAAAGAAAATACCTTTAACAAAAATCCACATTGAGATCATTGGAAAAAATAAATCCTAAATGCTAGTAATGGAAACATTCATAAATCACAGACTGAGAGTCATATCATTTACTCAGTGACCTGTGCTAATATTAGTAAAAGTTTCGTAGCAAAACTTCACACCAAAATAAAATAGCTAAAATTGAACCAAATGCCATCGTCATGCAGTAAAGAAACACGAGGCTTTTCCTCCCATGAGGGGCAGTTTTGCAAACACACAGGGCGCTTTTGCTCTGTCCTAGTCACTAGGAGTCAAAGTCAAGGGCACTGAGCTTGCGTTGCCTTTTTGTTGGTTGTATTTTTAATTTTTTTTTTTTTTTGCAGGGGAGGGGGCGATCGTAATGAACTTGATAGTTGATAGTTGAATACCCTTTCCCGCCCCATAAAAGAAAATGTGTAACCCGGTCGGGCAGAGATTCCCGCAGTGACAACAGAGCTACATATGAGGAATGATTCTAAAACGATGTGTTCGATGTGCCCCCTTCTACGCACTCAGAGTCCGTCTCTTGGTGGGACCAGAGGCCAAGGGTGCCTTACCTCCCATCCGCATAGTCCGTGTCTGCCCCTCCCCACCAGACGTCCGAGTCGTCCTCCTCGGCATCCGCCGAATCGACGTTGTCGCTCTCGTCCGCCATTGGGCAACACACAAACTCCACCCCGCGGAACTTGTCGATTCCACAGGGCAGCAGCATGCCGTAGTCGTGCAGGTTGGTGCTTTTCTCGCTGCACATCTGCAAAGAAGAAGGAGAACGCGGGCAGTGGGCAGGAGACTCCCAATATAATCACCGACCCCGAGACCCGCGAAATGAGGACACGGTGTTACAAAGAAAACGCTGCTTCTTGTTAGAAGCCGATTTGGGAAATGGTTTCTTTAGCACGGAGGTGATTGAAATCCTTCCTTGAAAAAAAAAGGTTTTTTTTAGTTTGTTATTTATTTCAAACGTTTTTTTTCTATTCTCCAATCCAGTCCTGTGGCTGTTGTTCTGACTAAAGGACTGCACTTTGAGTGGTGGCCACTCAGTGTGGCAGGGTAGAGCTGTGATCCACCCGTTTCTTTGACCCCATGACTGATAGTCCAAAGTTGATCACAAAGTCGATTCTCGGCCCCCTCTGGGTGGACTTGAATGATCACGGGGAAGGCATTAACAGGTGTGTCTGGAGCAAGAGAGCCATGCTGGTTTTTGCCCTAACCTGGCGCAGTGCCATAGCTGCATGAGCAGGTACATGATCTTAGCGGTGGCAAAACCAGTCTCCCTGTCTGCCACGAATCTTTTTGTCACACACTGTTATGCAACCTTTTCAGAACTCTAAACAAAAAGCTGACGAACAGTCTGACCTAATGGAACAAACTATAAATGAACTATCCCATTCGGTGTAATGGGATAGTTCATTTATAGTTTTTTTTTTTTTGGGGGGGGGGGTTTGAGAGGGTGGGCACCCTGCTCATCTGCACCACCCCCAGACTCTTGTTATCGAAAAGAAGCATATGAAAGCTTCCAGAAGGAAACTGAGAAATGAGCTCAAGAAGAAGGTTGCGCAGGTGACATCAATGCTTTCTGTATCCAGTTGTGTATCAGGAAGTTTTGAAGCCTTCCCATACACCCCAATTCATCCACAACTCTAGTACAAATGGATGCTCCTGTCATGTGAACCTGCCGTTCTCCAGAAATCCTAGCTCTCCTGGCTCAGTTCCACAGAAACAATCCTGGAAAAAGAGGAAGTATCTCATTGAGTGACCATGAAGCAGCACCTACGGTCCTTGCAGATACCTCATTCAATATCTTTTCGTTTTCCTAGAATCTGCTAACTTTTTACAAATTAAAATCAGCTTTATGCTCTGAAGGCATCCACTGTGGAGAGAGGAGAAATTAGGAACTCAGCACACGTGGGAAAACAATGAAACTGTTACAGAATGGATTTTGTTTACATAGGGTAGTGAGTATTATACATTATTATTTCTTAGAAATGAAGACCATTTTTTAATGAAAAACTTTTAAATGAGGGTTTCAGGCAGGCTTTAAATTTTTGTTGCTACTTTCTTAAGTTCAATGTGTTCTTCAATGTCCAAAATAGTTTTTTATACAAAGAAACATTTTGAATAATGAACACTGAATCAGCATGTATGATTTTACAAAAGGCAAAAACCATTCTTATTCTTATGGTGATGTTTTCTGCCAAACAGCTTCAGGAATATGACATAATACTTAGATCAGTGCTTCTCCGTCTCAGTACAACTGACATCTTGCCATCATCCTTCAGAAGGGCAGAGGGGCGGGGGGGCGGGGGGGGGGGAGGTGTGTGACCCTGTGCTGGCTAAGATGTTGACCAGCCTCTCTGGCCCCTAGATATGACACGCCAGTTGTACTACCCCTTCCAATGTGGCAACAAAAAAATCTCTCCAGGTCACTGGGAAGGAGTTGAGGTCCAAAGTTACCCCAACAGAGAACTGCACTCTGTAAGACTGCCCACTTCTAACAGTCTGGTCTCCCCAAAATAAAGTGCAGAAATTTATTGAGGAAATGAAATTCCTAGTACATCGAAGGGACGGAGAACCATTTGTAAAGGCAGTGATTGAAGGACAGAGTTTGGGTGATGCCAGTGTCTTGTGACTCTTGGCCAACCAAGGCTGGTGTTTGCGAACTACTCATTAGCCCTGCAGATGAAAGGTAGGCTCAGGGCACTACCTCCACAGAGATCACAGCCATGAAAACCCTACCAAGCTGTAATAGAAAAGGCTGCTGTGAGTTGGGGGGTGGGGGGTGGGAGTGTTACTCAAGGAAGCTAATGTCACCGGCAATCAACAGAAGCACCAAGTGACAGCAAATGTCCTGTTTCCATCGTCCATACCTTCCCGTGGGTGTCGCCATAATCAAAGGGCAAGGACTGGTGCCACAACCACCATGCATGGGGCAACGAAGTGAGCATGGGATGGCGGCAGAACTTAGAAACAAAATTCTGAACGTATGTTGCATTAGCTGACCACACAAAAGAACAAGGGAGGATAAGAAAGCTTTTGGAAAAAAAGGTAAATGTCACCTGTACAAGAATTAAAGGTTATCAGTCCTCTCTTACTTTCTCAAACATGAGGTAGACACAAGGCAGATAACAGACTGGGTCTTCTATTGTCGGCTCCTTAAAGAAGACTCCATGATACATGCGGATAGCTTTCTTTTTCAGGGGCTTAAGTTTACATAGAGGTGCTGCTTCCAAATGGGGAGTGAAAAACAATGAGTATAATAAGAACGAAAGAAATGTTCTAAAATTGATTGTAGTAATAATTATACATGTCTTCTTGATAGGATTGGCATTTCTAAAATTGATTGTAGTAATAATTGTGCAACTCTTGATATGATTGACCTACCGAATTGTAACCTATGCAGAATATGTTTCAATAAAACTGTTTGTTTAAACTGCATAGCTCTCAAGATCTAAAACAATGTCCTTTGAAATATTCCCTCTGTAACAAGACAGTGTTCATGGTTGGCTGGTACCTCTTTCGCGACAGTGTGCCAGTGAAGGTGCGTTTCACAAACATCCATCCTCTCCTGATGCAAGAATTTGCACTTGTCAGGAACCAGCAGGGCGTCGCTCACAAACTCACCAACTGGAAGAGAAAGGGAGATGCTTAATGCCATGCCCGTAGCATCAGAGCATGCTCACCACTGCTTGTCATGAAAAACAAGAACAGGGGTCCCAAAGGGCTTTGCAGAAGTCACAGAGCGTTCTGCGTGGCAAGCAATCTAAATAAGACAAGAATACTTTCCAATGTGGAGGCCTGCCGCTTTTCATAGCCCGTTGTCATAGAGCCTTTGAAAGTTAAAATACACTTACGAGTCACATATCAGCTCTCATCCATATTTCACATCGACTATTACTTTGAAAACATACCCTGCTGAGACCTGGAACGAGACACCAGAGGCCTCCACAATGACCAAGGCACACACAAGTTGGTGTTCACTAGCCACGAAATGTGTTCACTCCTTCCTCTGGGACATGTCAGTTCAGACACAGAGAGTACCAGGCAATGACACGGGCGAGAAGGAGGAGGCTGGGGGAGGACCTGAAGGTGCGAGGGGTATTAGTAATGGAAGACAGGAAGTGGGGGCCAAAGGGGTGGTGCCAGGGTGTGGGGTTGTTGGGCACAGAGTAAGCAAGGTCCACTCACCCTAAGGTGAGTGCCAGAAAGAAGAGTTCAGCTCCACCCACCAGACAAATCTCCCGAGGGACAGGGGGTGCCTGATAGGCAGTGAGCACCAGGGAGGATATCAGGATGAAGAGGGGTAAGGACCCACCTCTCACATAACGACCTGGTCGCTGGAACCTAATCATGTCCATGAGTACTGCTGGGTATGTCTGCTTGGATGTTACAAGTGAAATCTCTCTTAAATTACCCTGAATCTCTTGCATCAAAGTTAATCATACAAACAGTTGCGTTAATTAAACAGTCACTTGAGTGGAAAATTAGTTACCATTCATCAACATGGGAAAGACTTCATGGCTTAAGAGGTTGACTAGAAAAAACTGTCGACTTCTGCTTGCGCCTTTTAATCCACTTGTAAACGAACAAAAATTACAGCATTTTGTGACTTCCTATGCCCCCAAAATGTATATACATGAACATATGTTGTTGTTAAGTTTCAACTCATAGCGACTTTATAAGAACATGATGAAATACCACCCAGCCCTGTGCCATCCTCCCAATGCACATATGTGAATATGCATTATATATACACATATACGTAAATAGACATATTTACATATATTCATGCATAGAAAGAGTTTCAGAAAATTACATTATGCAATTATGAAAACAGCATTTTAAACTTTTATATTTCTAAAGGAAGTGGATACTATGCAAATTATTTCTGGGCATTGCTTGTATTGCAAAAATAAAGATAGGCTAGTGAAGAAAAATATGTATAACTATAACATAATATATAAACTGTGAGTATATGCTTTGTTTGTTTTCTTTCAGTGTCTTATTGCCAGTCTTTAGCACAGATTATTCATATAATAAGCAATAAACAGTGGCTATGAGACAGTGTTTAATCCTATAATAAAAAGATGAGAGGCAAGTTCTGGGCCACCGTAACCAATGCAGAGGCTTGAGAGGCTTAGCATTATTCATCCACATAGACTGTGAAACCACACAACCTTGCTATATTCTGTGTTTGTTATGTTTAAACAACTCACAATTTATATCCTGGTAGCATAGTGGATTTAGTCATTGGGCTGCTAACTGAAAGGTCAAAAGTTTGAACCCACCAACCAGTCCGTGGGATAAAGTTGAGGCTGTCTGATACTGTGAAGATTTACAGCCTCAGAAACCCTAGTTTCTATTTCTACTGACTGTAGAATAGCTCTAACTCAGAAATGAGTCACCAAGGGGGGGTTCATCTTGATTTTAACCTTTAAAAAAATCCTGTCGAAATTGAATAATTGAAAAAGTCATGAAAAGACATGGGTTTGGCTTCGTGGTTAAGAAGTCTTGACAAGGTTTAATATTTAATGCCAGATATAATAGAATCAAAAGGCCTCATTCCCCTAACTCTTTGGTAGTTTTGGAAATGATTTTTCAGTTCAAATTACAGGTCCCATAACTGGTATAGTGAGCCAAACTGGTGGGGAGCTAGACTGAAAATCCAGACGCTTGGCTTTCTATCCAAGAGTGCTAATTATCACCCTATAGTCGCTGGTCTAATCCCAATGGTCTATTTGGTCTCTTCACTTTGGCTTCTATAAATATTTATTCATTTTTACCATGTAGTGTTTTAATAATGTCAAAATCTCCATTAGATCGATTTGATAGTAGGATGAGAGTTAAAATTGGTGGAAGTGCATTCAGCTGCTAGAACACATAATGGTTGCGAACAGCTACATTACATAACAAGTCTGGGACTGAGACTAGGGAGTCTTTGGGTAGTTAACTTGCTCAGTTCTTCACCAACAGGTCAATAGTTCAGGTCCACCCAGGGGTGCCTTGAGAAAAAGAAGAGAAACACTGGTGGTACAGTGGTTAAAGCACCTGGCTGTGAACCCCAAAATCCAGTGGTTCAAAGTGACTGGTCCAGTGGCTGGTGGCAGCCTCAAAAACTACCTAGAGCAGCAGCTCTCAACTGTGAGTTGAGACCCCTTTGGAGATTGAACAACCCTTTTATAGGGGTTGTCTGATTCGTAACAGTAGCAAAATTATGAAGTAGCAATGAAAAAAAGAAAGGAAGGAAGGAAGGAAGAAAGAAAAGACCTGGAAGTCCACTTCCCCAAAGCCAGTCACTGAAAACCTCATCCAACATGATTCTACTCTGACAAACATGGGATCTCCGTGAGTTGCAACCAACGCCATGGCAACTGGCTGCTTGTTTGGTTGGTATTGAGGCTTCTGTAGATGTCCATTTGGGAACAGGGCTGTACTGCCATCATTAGAATGTTGGCTCTTGTCCTCATGAGTTTAGTCATGGAAACATGTCTAATTTCAAAAGGTGTGAACAACCAATGAATGCCCATGAATGGATAAACAAGACAAAACAAAAAAAAAGGAACATACACACTAAGGTTACTCAGCCAATAAGAGAAACGAAGTCTTGATACATGTTACAACATGGTTGAAGTTTAAAGCTATTATGCCCAGCAAAATAAGGCATTCACTGGCTGAGCCCCGGTGGCGGAGTGGTTGTATGCGGGACTGCGGCCCACTGGGATGGAGGTTCAATTCCATCAGTGGGGCTGGGCCTCCTACTCCCACCAACAGAGGGCAATGATGCCAAAAAAAAATAAGTCATTCACTAAAGGATAAATACCGTTTATGCCACGGTCAATACAAAAGGTGGTCAACACTGTGGGATCCTAGAATCTGGCCAATCACAGGAGACAGAAGTCAGCATGATCACCCCTTACAACTGCATGGGTGCAGGTGTAGAATGGGGTGGTGTTTTCCGAGGCTCCCTCTGGAAGTCTCACTCCTGTATCCCACTAGCTCTTCCTTGAGTATTTTCTTTTTCTATTTAGTCTAATACAAACTAATAAAAAAGTTTCTGGTGGGGAAAGATAATAAAAATAGTTTCTGTCACAGAATAATTCCAATTATGGAGATAAACAAAGCACAGGAAGAAGGCAGTGCTGATTTTCTTTCCAGGGATGGAATTTTCAACAAGGTGATCAGGGAAAGGCTCACTAAAAAGACCCATTTGTGCAAAAACCTGAAGAAGTGAGAGGAATAAACTATGCATATATCAGAGGAAAGAACATTCTAGGAGAGGAAGAGACAAGGACAGCAGTTCAAAGACAGGAGTGTCAGGTGATCTGACATAATAGTATAGGGACAAGCGTGGTCAGAGGGAGTGAGTGCAGAGAACAAAAACCCACAAGTGAGTGGGAAGGGGGTGGATGAGGCCGACTGCATCTTGCCTAAATGTTGCCCACACTATGGCCAATGTGCTGAGCAATACGGAAGACCATGAGGTAGTTCTATAAGTGAATTACCTTTGCTCTAAGAAGCCAATTAGGAAGAAGGAAAACAGGTTAGGAGACTATTGCGGAAAACCTAAGTGGAGGATGAAGAAATGCATTAGGATAGTAGCAGTAGAAATAAGATTTTGAATGTAACTTTAAAGATTGAATCAAAGTACTGAGTGAGGAATGTAAGATAAAGAAGACTAAGGAATAACTGTCTCCTTAAGTCATTTACAGTCTACGTCTCTTGTGCCAGTTTGTCATACTACCCTGGCTTGTGTGTTGCTAAGATGCTAGAAACTATGACACCAGTATTTCACATATCAGAAGAGTTTTCCATGGTATATAACCTTCAGAAGACCTTGTAGATTGAGATAGAGTAGGAAGAAATTCCCAGTGATCTAATTCTCAGAATTATCCAATGAAAATCAATGGACAACACAATAGAACATTGTTTGCCTTTCTGGCTTTAAAGATGTCATCATGAAGGTTCAGAACTCCAGCATGGTTGGTGAAGCAGAGTGTCAGCAGGGGTGTGGGAGACTCTAGGTGAGATGGATTGGGCACAACATTGTCATGAGGATGATACTAAACCGTTGGGGTGCTAGAATTCAACTTGATGGCAACTATTTATCTAAACTACACAACTCTGTAATTCCATGTCAGAATGATAACTGTGTACCATAGTTCAAGAAAAAGAATGAAAGTACTCACTACCTACTTGGCAATCAAATGCTTTTGGACTATATGCCATAATCCAGAATAAAGTATAGGTATCTGTTTCTGCAGACTGACCCTCTGGATCATTCCAGCACCCTCCAGGGTGCAGCATGCTCCACTTTGGGAAATGCTGTTGTATGAAATGCTTCATCTGGCAATACCATATTTTACCATTTTCAGACTCTTAGTCCACTACCATTTTTACTCTAATTTTCTCATTACCTGGCATTATATATTTTCACATATTTAGCAAATGTGCTGGGAAAAGTTTTCCAAGGAGGTAGTTCTACTCAGAGATGGAAAGAAAACTTAGAGAAGTGGCTAAATACCTTTCCACAAACCTGCAGTATGTAAGTTTTTTTTTTAGAGTTTCTCATCAAATTGGTCAGCTACTTCTCACACAGATCAAAAGGTTGAGTCACACTTTTTTTTCTTAAACATGACTGCTGCATCACCAATATTTTCACAGTATTGCTGTAGGATGGTGGTGAACTGGCAGGCTTCCAGGTGGGGTTCTTCCAGAGACCATAGTATGAAATGGTGAGGGGAGAATAACTTTGCAAACACTACTTCACCAGGATGGCCAAGGTCAACACCAGCAATGAAAGATCATGTTAATCTCCATCCTGCTATAATATGTGATAAAGATGCTCTGTGATCCTTCTGGAAAAAGGCGATAACCTGAGCACATTTATGAGAACATTAGACAACTTCTAATAGGAGGATCAACCTACAAAATATGCAGCCAACTCACAAAACTGCCAAGGTCATCTAAAACAGTCTTGGAAATTAATCATAGTCAATAAGACCCTAAAGAGACATGACAACGGGTTTCGGTAATCTAGAACAGCAGAAGAGCATCAGGTAAAAACGAAGGAAATCTGCTGGATCCCCTCTGACTCTAGTAGAGTATAGTGAGTAGCCTTAGCAGACAGAGTGTATTGGGGAGACAATTATAGTAGATAGAGTCAGGTTAAAATGGAACACCTGATTTAACCCTCATTTTGACTCATTTAATAGTTATATCAGTTTTTTTTTAATGAAGGGGAAATACACATGGATTAAGCCTCTGGTGAATTCCCTGTGAGCATACAGAAAGCAGGGATGTGAATAGCTTTGCTATTCTACAGAGTGCATTACAGCAGATGCATTAGGTTAAAATCTGACATCTTTTCATTTAAGTTCCCTTTTGGCCCATTTTAAAGTTGTTCTACTTTTTAATATTAGGGTTCTTCTTGATTTCATTTTGTTATTGTTATTAGCTTCTTTGACTCTGTTTTTTGTATGGCTTTCAGTACATGAAATCCAGGCTGTGTGTATCAATAGGAATAGACTGGATTAATGAATCCTTGGGAGTATGGCAGGAGAGGTTGAGGGAGGGATGGGAGTTCAAGAAAGAAGAAAATGTTCTAAAACTGATTATGGTAAAGCTTGTACAACTCTCTTTTATACTACTGAATTATTGAATCACATATTTGCATTATATTGCAATAAAACTTTTAAAAAGAAAAGATTAAGGAAATCTGAATAAAAGATGTGCTTCAGTTAATAATGTTGATAACAAGTCATTAAACATAGTAAATATTCCATATCAATGGATGGTGTTAATAAAATAGAACTAGGTAGAGAGTATATGGAAACTATCTGTACTATCTTTTCAAAAATCTTTCAATCTAAAACTATTCTAAAAAATCTAATCTACTTAAAATAATTCCCCCCTCTCCAAAATTATTTTGAAATTACTATAGCTGCTAATAACTAGAGTTTTAAAAGATCTTATTGGTCGGGGCTTCTTTTCTACAGTAGTTAAAATAAGAAGACGGAGGCTGAGCTAAGAGCTGCTTGGCAAACTTTCTGCTATTTAATACATTGTGTAATATATAACATTTAAATTCTGTTTTTAAAAATTCAAGAATTTCACATAACCATATATGAACATGAAAGAAAAGTCATATTCACATTATAAAAATCCCAGCATTGATTAAAAGATGGATTTATGAACACAGCACTTCCAATAAGGGAGTTCGAGTAATAATTACTTCTCATTTTTCAGTGGTTCTCCAACAGCTGCACAGGGAAGCGTAATAAGAATCTAGAACCTGAGCACGGCCCCCCTCTGCTCATCCCCTGGCCTGACTGATATGCTCTAAGGGACACAGCTCTCTTTCGGCTGCCCTTTGGTCTCAAGTGGTTGATCATTCTAAGGCGTGTCTACCTCCCTAGACTTTTTTTTTGGGGGGGGGGGGGCAGGGCATCACTGCTCTCCAGCGGTGGGAGTAGGAAGCCCAGCCCCACTGCTGGAATTGAACCTCCATCCCAGTGGGCCGCAGTCCCACGCACAACCACTACGCCACCGGGGCTCAGCCCTTCCCTAGACTTTTGATTCAACTCATAGACCTAGTGATTCGACTTATAGACCTTAGTGAAACTGGTCCAGTAAGAGAAACCATTAATAGTGAGGTCAAATAGACTGAAAAAATTGTGTACACCATCTTATTTAATATGTCATATTACTATGCATTTGTAATCATGTATCACTGATTTATATAAAACCAGACCGAAATGGTTTTACAATGACCAATATTTACCAGGAACTTCCTTCCTTCCCCACTTTTTTTTTTTACCATTTCTCCTATTTTTTTTCTTTTTAAGGCATCACTGCCCTCAGGTGGTGGCAGTAGGAGGCCCAGCCTTTGCTCCTGGGAGCCGGAATTGAACCTCCATCCCAGTGGGCCGCAGCCCCGCGCACAACCACTACGCCACCGGGGCTCAGCCCTCATTTCTCCTATTTTTACGGGTACGTCTGAGTATGTGATTCATTGCAACTTGAAAACTGAAATCCAGTTTCCTTGAAGTCTGAGCTGTCTTCCCATTGTTAGCGTCATTTGGTTCTTTCTCTACATCCTGAGAGGTGTGCAGACAAGGACATGCCATGGAGGTATCCTCCTGGAGTCTTAATTTTGTGTTTTGAAAACACAGGTATCCTTGGTAGCTGCTTTCTGTTTCTAATATTTTCTTTTCCTGCTGTCGTGAAAAATTCATAGCCTGATACATTTTCAAGATGCAATTAATTAGAGTTATATAGGGGATACTTAAAAAGCCACATAATTTCTAACAAAATACCAATCAGGTCGATGCACTGTACAAAAGAGAACCACAAGTAATTATCAAAAACCTCAAATTATACAGAGATGTAAAAATACACAGCACTCTTTTCCCCTTTCCTCTCCTACCTACCAACCTCAGCAAGCCATGTAGAAGGCAGGTTATAATCAAGACAGGAAAAGACCTTTTTACAGAAAGGCTTCTCAATAGAGTAATGGGTATGCACTGCTTTCAAGACATTGACTTGTTCTTTCCAACTCAGTACCATCTGGCTTTGACCTAGCAGTTTCTTATGAATTTTTGTCCAAGGTCAATAGCAATGACTGCCTTGCTCTCTTCTCAGTCTTCAATTTCTGTGACCACCCTAGTTTATTTGAAATGTCTTAAAATTTTATTCCTTAATTTCAGGTTTCCCATATATATTTTTTGGACACCGAACTGCCTCTGTGGGCTTCCAAGACTGGAAAACTTTATGGGAATAGAGTTGTCTTCCTCCTCAGGAAGGTGATTTCTAACTGCTGACCTAGCAGTTAGCAGACACCTTGAAGCCCACTGCATCATCCTACAGACTTCTCTGACTTCCTCAAATCAGAATGTAAATGTTCTCCTGTCTCAGTCTCAAACAGGTCTTTCCTTAACTGACTTATCTTTTTCATCCACTGAATAAGTCTGATTATAAAATGCAACATTGCCCTCTACCCTTTGCTCTTATTTTTTCATTCATATCATCCATTCCTAAGAATTCCACAACTGCCTCTACTCTGTCAAGCCTGGTCACTCAATTACCATAAGCTTGCTGAGAACTACTGCTTAAAAAGTATTGCTTTACAGACTATACTAAAATAAAGTGACCAGATGTCCCACATTTGGCACGACAGTCCTGATTTTAAACAATTTTCCCCTGTGTCCTGCAGTGTTTTAAAAAAAAGTCCCAATTTTTGGAAAGAATGGGTGACAAGCTAGGGAATGGTGGGAGAATGGGAAGAGAATATACCCTGTCTACCCACCATTCCCCCCCTGCCCCCGGTCAATCGTGTCCCACTTTACCTATATTAAAATCTGGTCACTTTATACTAAAACCAAGTTCCTAAATGGTCTTCACATCCCACAACTGCACTCAAAGTACAATGGGCAAATCCCACTGCAAGATCTTTTCCGATTGGAAACAAAGGAAAGGAACAGAATGAAGTTCAATATTTTGGGAAGCCCAGAAGGGTTCTCCTAATAAACAGATTCTTCTATTTACTGAAAAGAACCCTGGTCTCCTTTCCCACATATTAGGCTCTACTATCTCCATAAATATTTATCATACGTTCATGTCCCTATCCCCCTGGACTGTACTTCAACTTCACTCAAACTACCCCTATTCCTGAAGCTAGACCCAGGATCAAGCCATACTGCAAACTGTTGAGAAAGACTGCACTCCAGTGACCCACTCTGATCAGTTACTCGCCCTTAGTTTCCTCCCTCAATCTCATCTATAACTGCCCTATTGCCTGCCCTCAGTGGGCTCTTCCTCGTTCTCCAGGGCAGTGGTTCTCCACCTTCCCAATACCTACCTCATGTTGTGGTGACCCCCCAACCATAAGATTATTTTTGTTTCTTCTTCATAACTGTCATTTGGCTACTGTTATGGATCATAATGCAAATATCTGATATGCAGGATGTATTTTCATTGTTACAAACTGATCACAATTAAAGCAGAGTGATTAAACACAAGAACAATATGCAATTGTATCTTGTGGCATATAATTACAAATAAATGAAATTTCTTGAAGCATGGTGTAGCATGGGTGCCAGTCTTCGTGCTGGGTACTCATATATGTGAGCATATCTGCATATGGACGGACCCACCTGGAGATGGATAGAGACTTGTCTAGGTTCCTAAGATGACTGGAAATATATGCTTTCTGACGGTTTGTGAAAGGACTATTCGACCCCCAAAAGGGGCATGACCTACAGGTTGAGAACCGCTACTCTGTGGCTATGAGAGGAAGTTCTACTACCTCATGGCCCTGCAGGCGAACCCTAGGACCCGTAACTCCCACGCTCACCATTCATGCTTATCACCAGGTATCGTTCATCTCCTCGGAACACTTAGCCTCATTTGTTCCAACAGCTTCACTCCGAATGGCTAGAGCCTGATGCTGTATTCTTACAGTACTTGGTAGTTCTCTTGGTTCCCATTGAGACAAGCACTATCTAGCTTGAGGAGTCAGGGTAAATGTAGAAGACATATAATGATCACAGGAGCACATGTCTCTTTCGAGGGCTTTTTAAGCAACAACCTCCCAGACCATAAAAATGTATATCCTGAAAGACACAGGAAGCTTTAGGAAAAAACAGTTAGATAAAGAAATTATGAATGAAAATGGATAAAAGATTGTCAATGACCTTCAGAAGAACGGAAGCACACATAAGCAAGTAATTTGCATACACTGCTATAGAGTCAGTTCTGATAGAGACACTAATGGACAGGGTAGAACCGTCCCAATAACTCTTCATGGGAATAGAAAACCTCTTCTTTTTCCCACCGACTGGTGGTTTCAAACTGCTGACACTGCTGTTTGCAGCCTGATACATAGCTACCGTGTCCCCAGTGCTCCCCAATCTAGGATCTAGGACTTGAAAATGAACACGGGTGTGGACCAGGCACAAGAACATTGCAGTACATTCTCAAGGTGCTGTGAACACAGCCGTGGGATTAGAACTCTGTCCCTACACAGGCAAAATTATCTGGGGAAGGGGAGCACAGCATCTAGTAGGATAAACCATGTAAAAATAGATGAGTCAACAGGCTCTTCAATAGAAAGACTACTTAGAAATAGTTACTCAGTCCCCTTTGGAGTCACGATTGAAAAATTCTGTGAACTTCAAGGTGGCTGGATCCCCAATTAGGTTTGAATTTCTTCCTCTGTTACCCATTCACTGTGGATTTAGAAATTGGCACTCAGATTTGTCAACCAGTCTCAGTCCCATAACTTTAAGCCAGGTTGTCATGGCTTATCACTCCTGAGGGAGCTACAGTAAATGAGCTTCTGGACTTCTAAGGGAGCGTGTCTGAAGTGGAAATGAACTACATTAAGGCTACTAAAGTACCAAACGATAGAACACCAAGTGTTCTTCAACAGAAAATTTTCCAGGAAGAAGCTGATCTCCATTTCTTAATCCATCGGCTTAAAGGTTTCTAGCCCTAAGGATACACCTGCTCATGTTCACAAAGGAGAAGTAAAAAAGTATTGTGAATCTCTGTGGTAACAGAACATTAACTCTTCCTAACTAATAAATATCTAATGGGGAATGGGGTGTTTGAAGAAGATATCAGAATTTATTCATAGATTATCTAGAAAAATCTAAGGTCATTAAAAGGTTATCTGTAATTTTGAGTCGTTGGATTAAAACCTTCCTCAATAATGTATTAAAAATTTCCGTTAGGCAAACTCTTCTGTGCCATAAAACAGAATGAAAACAGGGCTAGTCTTCAACTAGTAATTTTCTTTTATCACTGCAACTGCAATCATAGATGTAAATGGAAGTTTCTGCTCACTTTGCTACTTTTCTGCTTGACTGAATTTTATAATGAAAACGTCTGTTCTTTTCAGACAGAGCACAAGTGTCATTCAAATTTTACACATGAGGCAAGGAGTGAATGCATTTGTTTAGATGCAAAATCATTTAAACATGCATCGTTAAAAGCTGCAGCACATTTTCGGATGCAGCAGCTCAAAATTCTCTTAAGCAATAAAGCAAAAGGCATAGAAGAAAGGTGCAATCAGGCTTCAAGCATCTTTAGACTAGTTCTTCATGTCTGAACTTGGTCAGCCCCGCCTTCCCTTCCAGGGTGTCCCCAGCCAGAAAGCAGTGGAATTGTGCCAACGCCCATTCCATTAGCCCTAATGTCTTCCAGGTCAACAATCTGAAGTCACATGAAAGCTTCATCTTCAGTTTACCTCTCCAGGGAGCAGATATTTTAAAGAGCAAGCATCCCAGGCATGCAGAAGCTCAGCCTTTAGAGCAGACTAAGGCAGAACAGTGTTTCAAAGGCAGGGGTCTGGCTTCTGTGGAAGGTATCCAAAACAGGGTTTCAAGAGGGCAAATCTCACATTTTATAATTAACATTTAGAAATGAGGAAACTGCATGTGAATATTGCCATTGAGGGATGCTGGGGTCTTTCTTATACCAAGTCTTTTATTTAAAAGTAAGATGACTAGCATGTACATTAAAGAAATATTATTCTGAGATCTCAATTGCTTTAACCCAGAAATGTGGTGGCTTGGGGGACAGGGGGGAAGGGGAGGGTTGTTAGCAAAGAAGCAAATTTTTAGTAAGAATAAATGGAGATCAGAATTACCTAAGAACAGCATAAGAGATTTGCCATTTTCTGGCCCAAAGCAGCTAGGAGCCCTGGTGGCAAATTTCATGGGTAAATGATGTATCAATTCAAGCTTAACCCAAGGAAAGCTGTGTCTGCTTTTCTTGGTGTCAAATGAAGTGTAAAGTCAGTTGTTTCTTGTGGCACAATACCATTCCTACACATCACTATATTAACAATTCTAGACAATCCTTATTTTATTTATGTTTTTTCAAAGACTTCCCCTTTAAATTTCTGTAGCAGAGAACTGCAAAACCAAAGCCACCGCTATCAGGTAAATTTCAACTCAGTTAAATTCTGAGTTAAATTCAATCGCAGTTAATAAATAGGTAATCTCTTAGAGAACATAGCACAGATGAATTGAAAAGCCAACAACAGCACAAAAATAAGTACACAGGACAAATTTCATTAACTGCTTTCATGGACAAATAAACATTCATCAACAGTCATAACAAATAAGCAATATGTTATACTTTTGGAACTCTGTGTACTTGATAAGCTCATCTTATTCTTTACCCATTAAGAGCTGTTTATTTTAGCTTTTTATATCAGGACAGTTTTCCATGCTTTCCTTTCAAATCTTCTTACCTGTTAAAAATTTTAGTGCAAATGTAAGGACACTTCAGTTTGTGATACTCACTCTACCAATGGGCTCACATCTAGTTTTGTTTGTTTGTTTTCTGTTTTGTTTTGGAGCATCACTGCCCTACGGTGGTGGGAGTAGGAGGCCCAGCCTTACTGCTGGACTTGAACCTCCAACCCAGTGGGCCGCAGTCCCGCGCACAACCACTATGCCGCCACCGGGGTTCAGCCCCTCACATCTAGATTTTATAAGGTATTTTTCAATAGATATTTAAAATTATGTTTTAAGAGATGCGTTAGTGTACATGATTCTTTTGAAAAATGTGATAAGTCCTAGAGACTTAAACCTGATTCATTTAATATTTGCATACCACTTTTAACAACAAAACCCCTGAGACTAGCCCAAAGTAAGGTCTACTCCAGCAGCAGTAACAGGGTTCCACATAAAATTCACCCAAATTTTAATTACTTCTTGTGTATGCAATCGAGGGTTCAGCCAACTTTATTAAAAGCTGAAAATAACTGTTACCTTTTTCTTTTTCTTTCTTTCTTTTTTTTTTTAAGGCATCACTGCCCCTAGGTGGTGGGAGTAGGAGGCCCAGCCTTTGCTCCTTGGAGCCGGAATCGAACCTCCATCCCAGTGGGCTGCAGTCCCGCACACAACCACTACGCCACCGGGGCTCAGCCCCCGTTACCTTTTTCTGAAACAGATTCACTCCCTTACATAAACTTCTCAGAGACCACATCTGATCTCCTCAGCTCTCATTCACTGCTATGGAGCAATGCTGACTGAAGCTGACTTGATTAGACAGGGAAGAGTTTATGAGACTGTAACTGTTTACGGGCACAGAAAACCCTAAGAGAGGCTGGTGGTTTTGTTTTGCTTTTTTCTTTTCTACTTTTTTTTAGTCCTAACTCTAACCCTAACCCAGAGGCTGGTGGTTTTTAAACTATTGGCCTAGTGGATCATAGGCCAAGAGAATAAGCACTGTATAACCAGGCGTCCTCTGGCTATACCAGGGACAAGGAGAATGAAACTCCACACAAACCAAGGCCAAACTTCACTGGCCAGAGGTCAGACATGCTGCCCCACACTCCTTATTCCAACACCAGCCATTCCTCCCGTCATGCTCTACTCATGAGCTGTGCAACGGCCACCTGGAACTCACAGATAATACTCACGATCATGCAGGCTTATTAGGGAAGTTAACAAGACAGAAGCCGAAAACATTCAGAAAACTTTCATGATCCACAGCAATATCTCTCTTCAGCCAAGTCTTTCTCTCTGGATCCCATGTAGTCCCTAGGCCTCTGCCTCTGTAGGCCAGAGAGCCCTCCCACTGCTCATTGCCCCCAAGCAACTCCTTTGCTGTGTGTCATGGTCTCCTGGCCTGTCTCTGGTTGGCAAGGCCTTGCTGCCACCTCTACTTGAGACAGGGATTCCCAACGTGTTCTGCTGGTGACTCTTCTTCCTTGATGGGCTGGGTCATTCTCCCGCTGCCTCTGAGATGATTCTCTTCTACGCAGAGGATTCTGTCTTTCAACAGACCCTACCAAGCCCCCACCCCGGAAAACATCCCCCACTTAACCCTGTCATAGAGAACGCCTACTAAAATGAGATGCAAACCACAGACAGAGGGGTTAACATTTACAATCCATCACCAAAGGGATTATGGAAAGAAGAGTCATGTAAAAAAAAATCCATTCCCCACAATCTCAAAAGGTAGTCTGTAGTTAAACTAGTAGAGAATCCTGAAATGATAGCATGCCACACACTTGGGTGTAACCTGAGCTCTTTGTTTAACAACAACAACCACAACAAGAGACCCCTGGATTGATCTATAATGATAAGGAAATTGAAGTGCATCCTACATTATATGTGCAAGTAAGCTAACAGGCAATATTCCAAGAGCCACATGGAGTCGACATTATTTGGGGGCATCTGCAAAGGAAAATGACTCAGGTAATTTGTGATGCAGTTTAATAACAGTGACTCAGCAAGTATGAAGGAGGCTTTGGATAACCACTGTATTGATGGGGCGTCCAACCAAACCTGTGCACCACAGGGAAAAGAGTCACACAGAAAGTTGCTAATGAAATAGCATTATTTGGAATTTTTCAAGGGGGTTTGGGGAAAAATGGAAAACTTGAACATCAACAAAGAAAAACAAAAGCAAACAGCATGATAATGACTTGAGGAGGAAAACAGGCCACAGGGTCAGTGCCACAGGGAAGAGTCCAAGGGATCCCACAACGGGAAAGACCACCAAGGGCTGGCTCAGGACAGGTGAGGGGCAGACGCCTGATAGGTAACAGCTGACAGTGGAAAGGGCTGGAGATGAAAAGAGATCCATGTGCACGGGACTGCGGCCCCCTGGGACGGAGGTTCCATTCCAGCAGTGGGGCTGGGCCTCCTACTCCCACCGCCGGAGAGCAGTGATGCTCAGATCCAATAGGAACTGATGACTTGCAGACCAAGGAGCATAGCTGTGAGTGAGTGGAACAATGGAGGAGGTTAAAGAAAGAAACTGAATGAGTGACTGATATGGGGGAATCAGAGGGCTCTAGTAAACAGTGAAATAAATGGCTATAGTTGACTGATATGTGATATTAGATGAAGGGTCAGTAGACAGCAGGTGCTTTGGAAGACAAGGACGAGGTATTTTGAGGCTGAAGAGCCTACTAAAGAAAATATGAGCAGGCTGAGCCCCGGTGGTGTAGTGGTTGTGTGCGGGACTGAGGCTCATTGGGATGGAGGTTCAATTCCAGCTCACAGGAGCAAAGGCTGGGCCTCCTACTCCCACCACCAGAGGGCAGTGATGCCTAAAAGACTTAAAAAAAAAGAAAATATAAGTACACCCACATTGCTCATGCTGTTCAAAACAGCAAGAAGATGAAATAAGCTAACTACTTATCCATGTAAGAAAGGATAAAGACCCATTTGGTACACACACACAAAGGGCCAGATCGTAGATTCTCAAGCTTATTCATCCTACTTGCCCCCTTTCTACAGACTTACCGTCTCAGACACTCACAAGGTCAATTCTACCCTGTCCCGAAGAGTCGCTATGAGTTAGCGTCAATTCAATGGCAGTGAGTTTGAGTATCTGCTTTTGCCGCACCCCAGGGATCATTCCAGCAACTCCCATGGGGGTGGGGGGTTACTTTGGGAAACAATGATCTAGCCAAATCATTCATTCATTCATTTAAATATTAAATAAAGACCTTGGATGACCCCACCTACCAGCTCCTAAAAAGAGCAACCATGCATGCAATCTGCTTCCCTTAAAGTGACAGTCAAGGAAACACACGCGGGTTGGTCAAGAGGAGTCAAAAAAGACAAGAGAGCAGTGGTTTTATTTTGCTTTTAATGCTTAGTATTTATAACCAGTATCCTAATTCTTAAAGTACAACACAAGAATTTGAAGCAAGTTTTGTAAAACGCATTCCCACTGTGAGTGTTATTTGTGACATGGTTTCTGTTTCATTTTTTATCCTTTGATTTAAAAACTAAAGACCATGAAACCATTATAAATAAATCTAATAGTATGTTTTAGCTCTCAACACAAATGCCTCTCATATATGCTGATAATTAGGTATTTCCAGGAGAGTTTTGACCCTGTCATGTATGGATAAGGATTTCATGTTCTTATTCTGAAAATCCCCAAGCAGTTGGTTTCTGACACTGGCAAGCTGCTGCTTATTTGATTTTTTAACGCTGCCTGTCTGCTAATGCAGCATGTCATGAGTGTGGTGCTGGCCAGCCTTCTGGAGGAATTCTTTCTAAGCAAATGGAATTGTGGGCACACATCCTTTGCCTTTCAAGTGTTGAGGTTGGGTGTTCTTTTGTCTTTCCTTCCTTCTATCAATATTGAGCAATATCCTCATTTTATTCATATGCTATGCATTTATTAAAGCACTTACCATGTGCTTTACTTTTCAAAGCATTGGACATGACAATGAATGAAGCAGGTCCTACTTATCACACAGAGTGGGTACTGATAGTAACAAAAAATATTCCCAACCGTAGTGTTGAACACCATGCACTGTTTACTCTCAATATACCCTCCGAGGAGTCTCTCCTCATCCAGCCTTCAAACCTACCAACCAAAATACTTTCTCTCAATTTATTATCCTCTAAACTGGTGCATGATTAAAATTCATCGAAGATTAGCAGCTATTATTACTGGATCACTCTAAGCTAAGGAAATAAACTCCAGAGCATAATCAGTTTTTCTCTAATGGAATTGTACCGTCTATTAATAAAGTTCACATCATAAAGATTTATTCTGAGCACAAAAGATACACTAGCACACGGAATAAGAGAGTGCTCATCTCAGAGGTGATTTTATCCTAGTAATAAAATTGGTATGTACAAGATAAACAGAGATATGTTGAACATTCAGATTTGGGGGAGGAGATAAGTACAGTAGTAGGGGGACCCATCAGACCCAAAAAGAAAAAAGTAAGTATGCTCTTTCCCCATGAAAAATGTGAGTTCTCGACTATTGCCAATTTAGACAGTCAAACATCTTAGTCCTATGTTAACTTTCTATAGTAAGTCACTACTATTAGGCACGTGAACAGTGCTCCCTGGATAATCCCATATGCATCTTCTCACTCACATTGCATTTGCATTTTCTCCTTTCACATATATTGCAGGATCCCTTTTGTTACTTGCCATCTTTCAAGAAACTCTTCCCAAATGCTCCAGTTCACGTTGCCATTTCCTTACCTCCGACTCTCACAAGAATCCTTCATCTGACATAAAAAAGTGTTTATCGTCCAGTCATCGCCATGGCCACTGAGCAGACACTGACTCACAGTGGTCAGACAGGGGCAGCAAATCTTGACCGGAGCAGACAGCACCATCTCTCTCCAATGGGGTGCGGAGGCTTCTAACTGATATACTTGAGGCTGAAGCCAACATCCCCCAGCGGTCCTTTCTGGTCATACTGTGAGCTATTCATTAAGATGGAGAATTAAAAAGTGTAAGCACGCTCATGCTGAAGGGGAAAGATTGAGAGACAGCTCCCGCTGGGATCTACTGATCTTAAAGTCCTTGAACAAACACCCATCATTAAACTAATGGAGAAGACCACCGTGTTTCCTCACCGTGTTTCTGAAGGAAACACCTGAGTATTCCTAAACTCTGTGTCCATCACTGCCCTATTAATGTTCGCACGTCGATGGAACAAGAAATTTCACATAGAAATTCAGCCTTTTCCCTGACAACCATCCTTCCAATCTAGTTTCACCACGTGCATGGCATTTACAAGTGCTCCACTGCTAGGCAAAAAGGTTGGCAGTGTGAACCCAGCCGGCAGCTTCACAGGAGCACGTCCACACAATTATAGCCTAGAAAACCCCACGAGGCAGCCCCACGCTGCCCTATAGGGTGAGGGCACACCAAGTTCAACTCAAAGACAAAAACAACACGGTCTTGGGGTTGTAACCATGCTAGTGTTGCTCAGACTGCAGCAGTGACGCATCTTGTTTTGTCTTTTGGGGGGGGGCATCACTGCCTCTGGTTGTCGTGGGCGCCACCCAGCACTGCTCCTGAGAGCCACCGCTGGGCTTGAACTCCCAAGCCTGTGGGCCGCAGTCCCGCACTCAACCACTTACGCCACCGGGGCCCAGCCCGTATCTTGTTTTTTAAGATCCTCTTTTAATTTCCGGTTTTCGTTTTCTAAAATGATTATGGCTGTTGCTCACGGCCATTGAATAGGCTACTGACTCACTGAGACTATACATTTTGCACAGTAGAACTGCTTCAGAGGGCTGTAGGGTTATTTCAGGGGGTGGAGGAGGGAGTTGGCTGTGATCTTTATGGAAGCAGATGGCCAGCCTTTCCTACTCCACATCCTCCAGGAGGATCTGAACTGGCAACATTTGGGTTAGCAGCAGATCACACACACAGCTCCGTCTAATCACTTTCTGAAAAGTGCCCCGATGTCTCTGTCCCCTCCATGTGGTACATCTGTGGTACGTCTATGTGCTACATCTTTCCCAGATTCTCCAACAGAGCACTGAAAGCTGCTTCAGCACAGGCAAGTACACAGGTGAAATGCACCAGTTCCATTTCACCATGGAGACCTCCCTCCGCTCTCCTCCTTCCGACCGCTGGCTGCTATCCACACTGCACACAGATGGGGTCTTGGGATTTCCCTTTATCATGGGCTTTCCAAGCTAAGCCTGAGACGCTCTGTCTAGGAAGGACACAGACTCCTGGGGCACATCACCAGAAAGAGCTGAACACATTAAGGGATGCAGAAGAGAAGGAAAGTTTAAGGATGCCACTGAGCGAGCCCCATAACCCCAAAAAGACCATAATAAACGATACCCCTAGACTGTACAGATTTTTGGTGTCGAGCATTTAAATATTGAGAACACCCTTTGTTATTGAAAGTGAAAGCATCTTAACTCAAGTGTTAGGTTGAATGCCATGTCTATATCATTTTGTGCATTCATGATGCTGACTTTTGTCATGCGTACACCTGTTTTTAAAAAAGCATAATTAATTTCCCTCCTCAAAGCCTTCTAGCCTGTTTTTATCATATAACAGGAAATTACTGCAATACTTACGGAAACTCTTTTTTTGAATTTCATTTCAAATTCATGACATAATGAACTCTCTCTTTTGCAATACATAAATAATCAGTTAAGCTTGAGGTAGGACCATTGGGAGCTTCTAGAAAGAAACTTTACACCTAATTTATAATATGCAAACTAAAGTTTTAAATTTCATAAAAATACAACTCTTAATCTTTTTCACAGAGAAAAAAATGTATCAGAAGTATCTGACAATTTGTAACATTAAACTTACAGACCCAAATGCCTGATGTGAATTTTATTCCTGTGGCTATTATCCCCCTTGGCAATGGCCAGCCTCTGTTGTGCTAATGGAGCTGGGAGGATGAAGGGTATGTTTGAGTTCATTTCTGACAAAATGTAAGGAGCAGATCAATAAGCAGAGGGTACTTGTGAAGGGATATGGGCCTTCTCCAGAACCAGCAGCAAGAAAGTCCTCCCCTAGAAGCCCTGGATTGGGACCCCTCATCTCTAAAACTATGAGAAGATAAGGTATTGATCAGTAAAGTCTTCCACCTGGAGTACTTTGTGCTGCCCAGGACAGTAGGCAAGCCCCTGTCTGTCAGCTTGTCAATCGAGGTGGCTGTGTGCTGCTGCAAGCTATGTCACTGGTATTTCAAATGCCAGCAGGGTCACCCCAAGTGAGCAGGCTTCGGCGGAACTTCCCTACTAAGAACAAGCAATGAAGAAGAGCTGTCCACTTTGGAGGAAGTCACTGATAAAAACCTTATGCCCCAATTAGAGACATTGTCAGGTATCAGAAGCCTAATGAATGGAAGCAGAACTGTGTTGGAGATAGGGCCAACAGATGGGCCCCGCTGGTTGGAAGGCACTTGAAATGTGACTGAAAGAGGACAACCACAGTGATGCTGGTGGCTTTTGGGACTTCATTTGCTGAAGGGATGCCACTCAATGTCAGGCCGAAGCAGCTGCAGCAATCTGCTCATGATTGGAACCTGGAATGTGTGAAGCATGTATTTGGGACACTTTGGCAGGCAATAAATCCATGCTTATTAATTCATCTATTAATTAAAACAAAAGAAGACATGGGTGTCATAGTAGAGGTCTAACTTCGTTCAATTCATTTAAAGTTTTTAAATATTAGATTTAAGCCATTAAATCTACCCAGTAGCAGTTGTGGTCACCATTCTAACGCACATGCTATACACTTTTTCATATTGCAATGATTCATGTGACACAAAACAGAGCTGGAGTCCCCACAAGCACCACTATGTCTGTCATTCACAGTATTTTCTACTGTAGCCCTTTGAGAAAGTACTTATTGACTGGAAAGGAAATGTCAATAGTCAAATCAACAGAGGATCCCAAGTTTAATATATGTTTGATGAAATAGTGTAAGAAGGAGTTATAAAAGTGGAAATGAAAATCTGCCTCCTTGTTTTACTGTGGGTAGAAGCGGCGCCTGGTTAACACCCCGCTTGAGCAGGTACAGAGCTTGCTAGAACGAAAAGAGAATGCTGATGAAGTGAAGCTTCTTTTTTATCTCCTTCATCCTAATCATTTGTAGTCACATCAGGAAAAACAAAAAATTCTATGACAAAAGACACCATCTTGAGGCTAGCTTGAAACATTGAAACATTTCATTTTTTATATTAAATTTATGTTAAAACAGCAAGCTAGAAAGTTTAATGAAGTTACGTAATGATTTCCAAGATTGAATTTTGCAGATTTAACAAGGGAACAGATGTTTATTGGCTGGCACTTAAAAATAATTTCAGGTCATCAGAGCTGTCATGACTGATGCCAAATATAGAGAAAAATAAAAAAAAGACCAATGCAACATAAATTTCCTGGCTTCCACTGCTGTGCTATTAAATCTAAAGGCGTTTTTTTGTCTTTTCTTTATGCAGTAAGTAGAAACAGATGAAAATAGTGAAATCTAAGTGACACATGACTTTGCTTTCCTATCCAGTCACATGATGTGTCCATCCACAAGACATAATTGAAAAGCAATTTTAAGCAAAACAAATCAATTAAACACTACATATGATTTTCATGTGCTCAGTGGTTAGCTACAAAAGAAACACATAGGCTTGGAGTGAGGGGTGGAGAAGAAGGAGTAGGTAAAAGGCCCGTGGCCTAAAATGCCTTTCTAGGTGATAGAAATGAAACCATCTGATTCCATAGAGATTACAGCCTTGTGAACTCTCTGGGACCATTTAACTCTAGGACCAACTCTCCCTCCCCCTCCACCTCCACCCCCAGCCCCATGTTGCTGTTGTTTATTTAATGCATACTTTCTCTTCTCTATCTACTGCATGTGTGTCTACATATATATATATGGTACACAACCTTTTGCAACTACATTAAGAAATCAAGATTAGAAAGCTTTTTTTCTTGATAGGCTAATAATTCAATCATGAAAACTGGTGTGTAGAAATATAGAAATAAGTCATCCACTGCTCTACTCTGTTATATTTGCCATTTCCATATATTTAGAACAGCAAGATATTCAAAACAGTTCGGTTTGAATTTGGCTCGATTGTATATGTGTATATGGCAGTCATGTGCTTATGTTAATTTTATGATTGAAATGTAGGGGTGGAGTCTAGCCTGTTAATCTGGAGATAGTCATTGAGTAGCCAATGAGGCCTCTATGTGGGCATGGCTTTCTCCTGAGACATCTGGGAAATCTCGCGATATTTCCCTCATGAAGATGAGAAGCTATCTTCCCCAGTTGTTGCGAGTTAGTCTCAGAGGCGATGAGTCATGGAAAAGACAAGATGGCAGCATCCGAGGAGCTGGAGGAGCCAGTGGAGAGACCACACAGCTTTGCCCTGATGGAGCCAGACCTCTGAAGCTGGAGCGGCATGCTGTTGATGGACGCTGAGCCCTGGAAGTGAGGAGATATGGGGAGACCCCTGCCAACGCCTGAATTCTGCACCCACTGACCTGTGACTTTGTGAGTCGGAAGGAGACTTTGTAGACTGATTTCGGGCATATGGGTTAATATAGGACTTATGACTTTGTACTGAACCGGGCTCAATGTCCTGTTCCTCTTGTATATAAACCTTTTTCTTATACCTATATGCGTGTCTATGAAATTTGTTCCTCTAGTCTGCCCAAACTAACAAAGTTTATTATAGCTCTGTGCAACAAATCACGGAATATGATAAAAAAACTATATTGTTTCTGTATGAATTAATTATCTCTCACACATTCAAACACACACACACACAGTAGTAAGTTTGGTTTGGTTTGAGAAAGATGCCTCAAATACATAAGTGGCTCAAAGAGCATGTGAAAAAAATCTATTTTCTTTTAATCCTGCTTTTTCTACACCCCGCCCCCTGCCCGCCATTCATGGATTTTCTTGTTTTCAACCTTTGGGTCACACAGGCTAGTGTGCTCTTTGCATGGGTACTTATCTTACATCTCACAGAAATGGCTGCTCACTTTAAGACAAGACTTTAAGAGCCCAGATATAATTCCTTCTGATAGCTGGGGCAACATCTGATCTTTTCTTTCTTTCTTTCTTTTTTGGTTTTTAGGGCATCATTGTCCTCTGATGGTGGGAGTAGGAGGTCCACCTTGCTGCTGGATTTGAACCTCCAACCCAGTGGGCCGCAGTCCTTTCTTTCTTTCTTTCAAGAAAAATCATTTTACTGGGGACTCTTACAGCTCTTATCACAATCCATACATACAACCATTGTATCAAGCACATTTGTACATTTGTTGCCATCATCATTTTCTTTTTTTTATTTTGGCATCACTGCCCTTCGGTGGACGGAGTAGAAGGCCCAGCCTTGCTGCTGGATTTGAACCTCCGACCCAGTGAGCCGCAGTCCTGTGCACAACCACGCCATCATCATTTTCAAAATATTTTCTTTCTATTTGAAACCTTGGCATCAGCTCATTTCCCCATCCCCCACTCTCGCTCCCCCATGAACACTTGATAACTTATAAATTATTATTTTTTTCATGTCTTACACTGATCATTGTTACCCTTCACCTAATATTGTCCATCCCTAAGGTGGGGAGTTATATGTAGATCTTTGTGATTGGTTCAACCTTTCTTCCCTCTCCCAATCTTCTCCTTACCCTCCTGGTATTGCTACTCTCATGATTGGTCCTAAGGGGTTTATCTGTCCTGGGTTTCCTGTATTGTGAGCTCTTGTCTGTACCAGTGTACATGCTCTGATCTAGTGGGGCGTGGGGGTGGGAGTGAAAGCATTAAAGAACTAGAGGAAAGTTGTATGTTTCATTGGTGTTATATTGCACTCTGACGGGCTCATCTCTTCCCTATGACCCTTCTGCAAGGGGATGCCTAATTGTTTACAGATGTAACCCTACTTTTTCATGAAAGTTTGAAGCCTCCTCAGATATCCTCCAAGATGCTTAACATACCATCATTTACAATTAAAGCAAACCAAAACTAAATTCACTTCCATCTAGTTAATATCAACTCACAGTGACCCTTTAAGACAGAGTACAACTGCCTCTGTAGGTTTCCACGGCAGCCTATTTTTACAAGAGTGGAACGCCTGTGACCTTTCTGTGGAGGAGGATTTGGTGGTTTTGAACTACTGACCTTTTGGTTAACAGTCCAATACATAATCACTATGTCACCAGAGCGCCTGATAAACATGGGAAAAGAATGAAAAAATAAAGAACACAACCTAGTGAGCATAAAATAAGGAATAGCCATATAATAGTGCACAATGCAATGCTATAAGAATATTTAATTCCATGTATAAAGTTGTATAAAAAGGGGGAAAAAAGGTTAGGTTAAAAAAAAGTAAGTCACGGGCTGAGCCCCGGTGGTGTAGTGGTTGTGCGCGGGACTGCGGCCCACTGGGACGGAGGTTCAATTCCAGCAGTGGGGCTGGGCCTCCTACTCCCACCACCGAGAGCAGTGATGCCCCCTCCCCCCCAAAAAAAAAAAAAGTAAGTCACAAAATAGGAAGTGCATAATAAAATAATTCCTAAAAATAACAAAAGCAAATCTGTGTGTTTAAAAAGATAAGATAGAAAGGAAATGGATGGCTTTCCTTATTTATAGATAGTGGCCACATAGTCTAAACTTTATAAAGTGACCTCACATTACTTTTTTAATAAGAAAAATTTATTTTATACAACTGCAATTCTCTGTGCATATTATGAGATGTTCAGTACCTTCACTTTTTAATGCACTAACTTCATTTTTAATGCACTTTCTAGCGTCTACTTCGTCAACTTCCTTTTGTTTCCCACCTGTCAAATGTCTTACAGAGATAAACCCTGTGTTTCAACAAAATACCGACAAAAGGGTATCCATGACATGCCAACAATTTTCAAAAGCTGTTTTTCTTTTTTTAAGGATGCATGCTACTCAGTGACACCTGAATATATCTACTGTGCAAAAAGACAAAGTAAAAGATTCAATAAGAAAACCACCCCATGATGTTAGCACCCTTATTTCAGATAACAAATACCCACCACCATGAAGTGGATTCCGACTCATGGTGACCCTATCTCGTGTTTCCAAGGCCGTAACTCTTTACAGGACTAGCTAACCTCGTCCTCCTCTTGCTGAACGGTTGGTGGTTTTGAAGTATTCCATCTCACCAACTCCTCTCCTTTCACAAACCTCAGAAAAGCAAATCAAGCTGCAGTCAATGTTAGGATGCTATGAAGACAGAAGGAGGTATGACCATGGGTCACGGCAGATAGCCCCAGGAGAAGGAAAGCATCTTTATAAGCTTTCCTGCTTAAAGAAAGCAGGAGATTCCTGCTCCAGCCAGGAATCTACAGGATAAATGTACACAATCCGGCCCCAAACAAATGTGGCTTTCAGATGCAGTCTTTGAAATCAGAACTTCAAAATTATTTTGAAATCAAAAGAATGCAAGCGTTTCTTTTTCTTTTCTTTTCTTTTCTTTTTTTTGGCATCACTGCTCTCCGGTGGTGGGAGTAGGAGGCCAGCCTCACTGCTGGAATTGAACCTCCGTCGCAATGGACCGCAGTCCCGCGCACAACCACTACACCACAGGGGCTCAGCCCACGTTTCTTTTTCTATAGTGCTGAATTAATGCTTTCTGCACTTGGTCGAAGATAATAAGAATGAAGATGCTTTTAATTTGCTAACAGGTTGCTTTAAAAATAAAATATATATTTCCCATGGGAAGTTTTTACTTGTGCCTAAAGCTCATAATGCACAACTACCACTAGATAAATTAATGATCCTGAGCCCTTTCAAAATTTCCTACTTTTAAAAAATCATCTCCAGTAAGGGCAGATATCAAAGCTGATGCACTGATTTCACAGTCTCCCCCCTCCCCCCCACCCCTGGTGATAATATGAAATAACTTATGTTCGATGCCAAAAAAGATAAAGGCTTAAGTAAAAAATGTATAAACAACTGCAATCCTAGTGCTCAGCTATCAGAACAGGCAAACAAATTCTCTTTTTCTTGCATGGTTTTCTTTCACAGAGTTGAAAACAGACTCTCTAGACACTGGATTTAAAATATGACTTAATTGGAACATTCAAAGATCCCACTTGAGAGATCCCATAAAAGGGAGTTTGGTGACTTCCAGGGATGGCTGACTTGTAGTTGCTGAATAAGAAATGCTCAGTGGTTCTGGTCTTTCCTTTTGAGATCATTATGCGAGCAACTCTTTTTTTTTCTCCAAATACTTTGCATTTGGTTTCCTTCCTTCCTTCCTTCCTTCCTTCCTTCCTTCCTTCCTTCCTTCCTTCCTTCCTTCCTTCTTCCTTCCTTCCTTCCTTCTTTCCTTTCCTTCTTTCTTTCTTTCCTTTCCTTTTTTTTTACTTTTCGCATCACTGCCTTGCTGGGAGTAGGAAGACCATCAACCCTGTGGGCCACAGCCCCGCACACAACCACTGCACTACCAGGGCGCAGCTGCGAGCAACTCTTAAAAACATACAACATTCATGAATACGCATCTCTTCTCTCTACTGCGCGGAAGCCAGGCGCATCAAACATCATTGGCATCGTGATGTGTGATCAGCAGCCTCTGCGTGACCATCACTCGGCCTTCATACATGGAAGCATCTTCTTAAGGAGTCAGTGACTCGTTAGTTAATTATTTAGTAGGTATCAGAAAGGAAGGTGGTTCAAACCGATCAGCCCGTCTGGAGGAGAAAAAGAACAGGCAATCTGCTCTTGAAGAAGTGATAGCCTGGGAAATGCTATTGGACGGTCCTCCTCTGCTGCGGAGGGGCGGCATCCACTTGCAAACACACAGCGAGATCTGTGTCGTGCGTGCAGACGCCCGTGAGACTGGAGGTCCACCAGCCCACCAGTGCTGACGCGTACTGGATACCAGTGCATACTAGATTGCTATGCTGAGGTGACTGAAAATTTACAAATTCCTCAAGTGCACGCTGTTCATCTGTCTGTCTTTCCTACTGTGGTGCAATGCAGGTTAGAAGTTAGACCACCAGAATTTAAAGACCAGCAGGATTACCCACGGGTTTCGGCCGAGTTTCCTGACTGGAAAGATAAGCCTGGAGATCCATTTCCGAAAATGATCCAGTGCAAAACCTATGGGTCATAACAGAACATTGCCCTGATAGTGCAGAAAGATAAATCACCGCACAGCCCACTGCCTTTGAGTTGGTTCCCACTGACAGCAACACCATAGGGTCACGTCATGCTGCTCCATTAGATTTAACAGACGGAATTGATACAGAAATAGGCAGTCTCCTCTTTCTTCTATGGAACAGCTAATGAACCACTAACCTTGGGATGAACATCTCAATATTTAACCCATTTTTCTGGATAGAAGACATTATATTCGGTAAAGCACCAGGTTAAAGAAAATGAGGGAAACCAAAGGTGAGGCCGACTGACCGATGAAATAGCACCAACAGGCTCAAGCAACCAAAGAGCATGAAGATGACCCAGGGCTGGGTAAGATTTCATTGTATTATGGCGTCCTCAAACTACAGCCCATGGGCCACAGGCAGCCCGCTGAGGACATTTATCTGGCCACTGGCTGATTTTGCCACCGCTGCCTGTCCTGCTTAGCAGCCAAGTCATCCAGGGCCCGCAGTGAATTTGTTCATAGTTTTTTTGGTTTTGTTTTTTTAACTATAGTATGGTCCTCCACTGGTCTGAGGGACAGTGAACTGGGACCCTGTTTAAATAGTTTGGGGACTCCTGTTTACGGAGCTTCATGAGTTGACTCCCTGCAACTAACAATAGGCACAAAGTCCACAGCAATATCCATTCACCTCACCCCATTCCTACAATTAGATGAAGTCTGACTTAACCTTCTTAAACACCGTTCTCTGTGATTTGTCTCAAGAGAATGATTTAGCATGAATCCGGATAATTAGCCCAGGAAAATGCCCAAAAAGATCCTTTTCACACTATGAAGAATGAATATGATTGTACATAATTTACAGAAAAGCAGCATCCTATAAAGCAAGGCTTGCATGTTTTAAAATTTTATTTGAACAATAAAATTCAAAATTAAGATAAGGTGTGAATGCCTTCAATTTTTCATTTGGCCCTATGGGAATACTTTCCTACACATCTGTATTTACTTGTTTGGAAGATCTTGAATATAAAAATAAATAAAATACATCTTTAAACTTCTAATTCTACTTTTTCAACATAATTCTAAACCTGTCTGAATAAGTCACCTGTCAACTACACTATGTCTTAACTGGTCAGAAAGAACAGCAGGCACAATTACTTGGTCATTAGACTTTGTTTCCCCTCAGCTTGAGAGTGTCCAATGGCTGCTGGCCTGGGGCGACCATATAATTACTATTTTAAAGCCCTTCAAATTTCAGGCATAGATCTGCCTTTGTTCATCAGTGTTACTAACAGTTTTGCCTTATCATCAACCCCTATTGTTTGTGCAAATAGTGCCTAATCACTTAAGACTTTAATCTGACAAATCAACAATTCATCCATAATGGCCTGAAGCTAGGCAAGGCTTGTATAATTTTGTCTCCATAGTGTTTTAAACTCTATACCATTGGCTAAATTAATGAAACTATTAATAGAATTACCTGTCCAAGGATGTGACCTGTAAAGTATATGCCAATAAACTGTTTAAAAATAAATAAAAACCAGAAGTGTCAATTTCAATTGGAGATATATTGTTCCCAGAAGGATATTCACGCAAATGAAAAGAGGGTGAAGACATTGCAAAGCCAATATCCCCCTTGAATAATGATGCGCTTGAATCCCCAATGAGGGAATTAATAAGACGTGCCCGTGGGTATGAGAGAGCATCCACCCTGGGTTCAGAGGCATTACTAAAAGCAAGGGGTGAAATGAGAAAGCTGCCTTGCCCTCAAGGGAAATCATCTACTTCATGGGAAGAAAGTGGCCACAGCAACCTAATACACCTGCCCCATCCAGACAGGGAATGGGCGAGCTGGTGGTACAAATAAGCCCAAGGCAAACACGTGGCCTAGAGAAAATTCAGCCAGTGTAGCAAAGCATGCTGCATGGAAGGAGAGGTCAGGAAGGTTGCATGCCAGGCATAACAGGCATCCTTATCTCTCTTCAAGCTTTCTTTGGAATTTTAACAAGCCGAATGTTTAAAACAATCCTGATCTGCCTCCTACATAGTGCCTTGGTGAGAATTATCTACAGTAAAACCATCTCCTTTGTCTAAAGAACATATCAGGGATACAGAGAAATTTTAGAGACAAACAGCAATTCTTTGTTCACATAGCAGCATACTACATGGAAGCGGCGTATCTACCACTTCATCTGCACCGCGACAGAGGGCACATGCATCACGGAACATGTCTTGGTTCTACATCGGAAATCTGACAGTTGTGAACATTTCAGTCAACCGAGTTTTAAAGCAATTTCATTCTCAGTACTCTAAAATAAGATGCATGAGCGGACAGTGTAAAATACGAAAATAAAAATAATTTATAAATTATGGTATCAAAGGTCCATGAGGGAGGAAGGGTTGGAGATGGAGGGGGGGAAAAGAAGAGCTGATATCAAGGACTCAGGTAGAAAGAAACTGTTTTGGAAATTATGATGGCAACATCTGAACAAATGTGCTTGATACAATTGATGAGTGGATCATTATAAGAACTGTCAGAGCCTGAGTAAAATATTTTATTAAAATAAAAAAATTAGGCTGAGCCCTGGTGGCGTGTGGTTGTGCGCGGGACTGCGACCCACTGGGACGGAGGTTCAATTCCAGCAGTGGGGCTGGGCCTCCTACTCCCACTACTGGAGAGCAGTAATGCCCCCCAAAAATAAAATAAAACAAAATAAAAAAATTATAAAGGAAAAAATAATAAAGGAAATGTGTTCTGTTCCAGGTGTCTCATTTATTAAGATATTTTTAACTGAGTTACTTTTTTAAAATTTTTATTTATTTTTAAATTTTTGGCATCTGTCCTTTGGTGGTCATGGGAGCTGCCCAGCCTTGCTGCTGCTGGATTTGAACCGCCATGCCAGTGGGCCGCAGTCCTGCATTCAACCACTACGCCACCGGGGCTCTGCCCAAGTGAGTTACTTTTCATCGCCTCTACACAGCCTTTGCTTCCTTATTTCTGTAAATTGGGTGGACATGTGCTTTCATGTGAATTTCTTGTTAGATAACAAGGGAACATAGGATTAAACATCATGCTACTAGATTACTTTGTGGGTCCATAGTCGTGATTCTATCATGTACATTCTTTGTGAATTATAACATAAGGTCCAACCACTGTGTGCCTCTGTATTTATGCCTGTGACATGGGATTACTCAAAGCCACACCTACTGCCTGGCAGAGGAGCTATTTCGGCAGATGCCCTGTTCAATTGATGTGCATCAAACCCACCGCCATAGAGTGAGTGCTGACTCATCATGACTCTAGGTAGGGTTTGCAAGGATGCACATCTTCACAGAAGCAGAGAGTCGCATCTTTCTCCCAAGGAGTAGCCAATGGGTTTGAACCACCTTGTGATCAGTGGCAGTTCAATGCTTCACCAGAGAGCCCCGCCTGGGCTCCTTCACCACTGCTGATAAGATATGAAGAAATCTAGGGAAAGGAAGATAGGAAAGGAGGAGAAAAGGTGGAGGAGCGAGATCAGGAAGAAAAAGAAATAGAAAAAAAGTCGTATCAAAGTAATGAGACATCAGAATTATTGGAACTAAAATGTATGTGAGTTTTATGTATGTTTAGAAGCCTTTTGAAAAATATACACCCTTTTGGGCTGAGCCCCGGTGGCGTAGTGGTTGTGCGCAGGACTGCGGCCCACTGGGACAGAGGTTCAATTCCAGCAGTGGGGCTGGGCCTCTTATTCCCACCACCAGAGAGCAGTGATGCCCCTCCCCCCCCAAAAAAAGAAGAATATACACGCTTTTTCTAAAATACACTACATATATATTTGGGCTTTTTATTGGAGTTATTTTATATACCGAGGACAATGCTTTTGATTTGAGACTTAATGGAAAACTTGCCTTCATATAGAAATCAAGCAGCACCTACTTTTCTTAATTCTGACCAAAGCTCAGTAACAAAGTAGAAGGGAACGTTCACTCTACTTGTCATTCTAGGACCTCGTTTTCAGCACAAGGCAAAAACCATAAAAACCTAATGAAGAAAAAAGAAGACGATGAAAGACTCCCCCCAGGTAATTATTGAAGATATCTAATGATTTTCTGGCTCACTAGTGGTCAAGACCGCATCAATATGCTTATTTATGCTAATCTTGCCCAAAAGGCTGAAAAGCAGTCAATATGCTTATTTAATACCAGATATTAAACTAAAACAGCAACGAAAAGAATAACAACAGGGAAGTGGGTAAAGGTACACATTGGACAGAGTACGATATAACAAAATAATGATAATTTGTAAATTTTTAAGGGCACATGAGGGGTGGGGAGGGAGGGGAAATATGGGGAGCTGATACCAAGGGCCTAAGTAGAAGGAGGATATTTCAAGAATGATGATGGCAACAAATGTACAAATGTGGCCTGCATACAATTGATGTATGTATTGATTGTGATAAGAGTTATATGAGCCCCTAATAAAATGATTTTTCTAAAAAGAACAAAATAAATAAACTGGAACAAAAATGCCACACACAACCTGACTTCTTGAATTATATATACCATTATGTATCGATTTTTATATATTATACTTACACAAAATAAATAATATAATAATATACTATCTAATAGTACTTATGGTATTAAAAATAATAATAGAATTCACTGCCATCAGTCGATTCTGACAGAGACTGTAATTCTTTACAGAAGTAAAAGGTCTCAGCCTTCTCTGGGTCTATATAGTCACTCACTTCAATCAAGTTGATGTCAAAACAAGCTGACTCTACAGTCCAGGCTAGAACTGCCTGACCCTC
>PVJH01022699.1:0-36166 GCA_004026705.1 Nesogale talazaci
ACCAACAACAGACCCAATAGAGCCACTAGAATGATTCCCTGGCTTTAAGAATGTATTCTATTTACAATGAATTCTGATCCTTTTTACCTCTCATTTAAAGCGGCATTCTACACATGCATTCTACATATCTGCCTCTAGTATCATATTTTGTTCTGATTTACTATGCCTGCATTCCGTCAACGTCCCATTTTTTTATTCTTTTTCTGATCACTGTCAGTCAACCTAGAAGAACCCGTATCTATTGAGTCCTTTCCAACTCGCAGTGACCCTGCATGTGTCAGAAGAGAACTGTACACCATAGGTTTTTCAATGGCTCCTTTCTTCTCCAGACTAAACTTTTCTTCCAAGGCACCTCTGAGTGGACTTGAACCTTCAAGTTTCTAGTTGGCAGTCAGGTCCATCCACTGTAGCACACAACCAAAGCGAGACAAAATGAAACTAACATACCGACATTATGACGTGGTGATTCTAGATCATAATGACCTCATAGGTTACAAGGCCCAATGTTCCATAGAGGATTATTTACAGACACAGACAGCCAGGGATCTGGTGCTCAGAGCTGCTGGGTGGGTTGAGACACCAACCTGAAGGCCCAGCTGATTTCTAGCAGTTTGAACTGCCCAGAGAACTGTCAGTCAACCTATAGATCTTATAATCTGACTCCAGAAAGTCAGAAGTGAGCAAACAAGTGCCCTTCTGCCAGGCACAATATTCACTAAGTACTCTACATATGCTGATTCAATTGACCTAAGCCATAGCCTGGAGAGCATAGTATCCTCCTGTTACAAATAGAAAGTTGAGGCTGCTGGAGGATTAACATATTAAAGACTGGATTTTTTTTTAATCAAGTTACCCAAGTGTTGCAGCTATTAGTTTTTTTATGCGTTTTTTTGCTTTGAACCATAAATGGTTTTTTTTTGCATTACCATAAACATGAGTAAACTCAGGATCTGTCCACAACGTGTTAAGAAATTCTTTGTCATTCTCATAGCCAGGAAGATGCTCATGAAACCAGGGTCAGACCCCAGGCTCATCTGAGCCAAAGGCTGAATGGCCATCCTTAGCAGACATCCTTAAATTAGAGTCATATATTTTACTTTGTTCTCTTCCCTTTTGATTATTTCTCTGACCTTCATGTGAATCCCAAGATAGCAGATCAGAAGTGCTGCTTTTGGTGTGACTGACCTTGATAAATAGGAGATGGGCTTAACTAGAAAGGCTGAAGGAGAAAATTGCACGAAAAGTCACACCCATATAAACGTTCATGAATGATATTGTGCTTTAAGGAGCAGCATGTATCCAAACTCCCCAAGTATATTTGATCCAGCCCCCATATTCACACAGCTCCATTTTGACCACCAGCCACTGTCCATGTCTGCACTCTCCCTCTCTGATCTGAGCTGCTCAGAGCTGGGTCAGAACTTACAAGTTCGAAGAACACACTATTCCCAATTTACAATTAGACACTATCGACGTTAGGGAAATTTGCACGGTACCCCAATCTAATAGTGTGCTCCCACATGCAAGCAATAAACTCCATACAACATGACACCTATACTTCCAGACATGCCGGCTCCCACTGTCCTCAGAGTTAGATAATTTACTAGAAGTGTGGCATTCACAGGGGTGGCTTCATGGGTTCAAGGTAGAGCTGCAAACCGTAAGGTCCCTACTTGGAACCCACCAGCTATCCTTCATAACGCTGGGGCTCCATTAAAAATTTACTTTTGGAAAGCCTGGGAAATAGTTCTTTTCTGTCCTATAGGGTCTCTGTAGGTCAGAATCCATTCCATGGTAATGGGTTGGTTTACCATACTTGAAAGGGTCCTAGCGATACAATGATTGAGGACTCAATCGCTCATAAAGGGCAGCGGTTCAATCTGCAGGTGAGTCTGTAGGAAAGGACACGGTCAGCTGCTTCCTTACATCTTCTCTCCTCGCATGGCTGAGTCAAAGCCGCCTCACAGCCACCTCTTGGGGCGTTCTAAGAATGTAACTCTTCAGGAGAGTAGAAGACTCAGTCTTTCTTCCTCAGAGTTGTTGGTGGTTTCTAACTGCTGGCCATTGTGACCCCACCCAGCGCGTGATCACGACACCACCAGGGCTCAGAGTCGTGGTGGCAAGTTAGGCTATTGTTTAAAACTACCAGCAGCTCAGAGGGAGAAAGACTGCCTTTTTCCATACCCTAAAACAATCACAGTTCTGGAAGGCGGTGAATTTGGGGTGCACAGCTTAGAGTTGTGAAAAACCAATGAGGCCATTCTTTTCTTCCTCTACGATTACCATGGGTGTGAACGAGCTTAATGACCGTGGTTGTTTCATTTTTATTGTATTTTAATAATTTTATTGGGGGCTCTTGCAGCTCTTAAAACATTCAATGCATCATCTGTATCAAGCATATTTGCACAGCTGTTGCCACATTCATTTCCGACATTTTCCACTTGAGCCCCTGGTCTAAGCTTCTCTTTCCCCCTCCCTTTTTTTTTAAATGGATATTTTATTGGGGACTCATACACCTCCCCTCACAATCCATACACACATCAATTGCATGCAAATCTCATTTGCACACCTGTTGCCATCATCACTCTCAAAACATCCTCCCTCCACTTAGGTCCCCAGCACCATTTCCCCATATTTCCCTTCTCCCCATCCCCCTCCCCCATGAACCCTTAATAATTTAAAAATTGTTACTGCTTTTTTAGGAATCTACATATAACCTCCTCTCTGGGGCACGAATAACAGGGAAATGAGTGAAGGGACACATTGGACAGTGTAAGATATGAAAAAGCAATAACAATTTGTAAATTATCAAGGGTTGTTTCATTTTTATAGCACACTTAAAACAACAGGGTTGCTACAATCGAAAAGGATACAAAACACACACATACACGGAAAAGTCTGGAAGGGTCCCAATGTGAAGCTTCTATGTACATAACAGGTCACATAACAGGGGAGCTTTCTTTGTGTTCATCCTCGGGGCTTTTCCTGGCACACTATCAGATCAAGGATGCCTCCAGTGGCTAGTTGATATCAGCCCCAGGGCTGGTTCTTTACTGAGCTCCTCAGTCCTCATTCACATGTCTTCTTAGCTGGGTACTGATCTCCAACCCCATAGCTCCAAGAATTATTTTTCTAGAATTAAGAACAAAGTCTCATTTTATAGGTAAAACTAGGTTCTTTATCTCACAGAACAAGCATCCCAAATTTGAGAAGGTCCACTCATATTTTTACTCAAATTTCCAGGACCATATAAGCAAATATTAACTCCTTTGATTTGGGAGTAAATAATGAATATGTTCAAGTAATCTAAACAACAATCTCGAGAACACGCTTCTTTTTATTTTTTAATCATTTTAGTGGGGGCTCGTACAACTCTTATACATTCCATACAGCCATCCATGTGTCAAACACAATTGTTACCCTCATCATTCTCAACACATTTGCTTTCCACCTCTGGTAGCAGGTCCTCATTTCCCCCCTCACTCCTCACCTTTCCCTCCCTCATCAACCCTTGATAGTTTATAATTTTTTATTTTTTCATATCTTTCACTGTCTGAAGTCTCCCTTCAACCACTTTTCTGTGGTGTGTCCCTGAGGGAGGAAGTTATATATAGATCCTGGTAATTGGTCTCCCCATTTCAATCCCACCCTCCCAGTGGAGTCACTCTCAGCAGTGATCCTGAAGGAATTATTTGTCCTGGATCCCCTGTTTCCAGTCCCTATCTATACCAGTATGCATCCTCTGGTCTAGCCGAATTTGTAACTTAGAATTGGGATCATGATAGTTGGAGGGGGGGAGATGTTGTTGGGGGTGGTGGTGATGGTAAAGGGGGGAGGAAATTGTATGAAGATGTTATTGAGTTAAAGCATTGCTGACAATATCATGACAAGGTGATCATGAAACCAAAAATTGAGCTTAGAGTCATCAGAGTTCCGTGCTGGTACTGAATGACCATCTTTGTAGATATCCTTAATATAATCCTGCACTGTGGGACATATAATACCCACATACGTTTTCCATTTCCATAGCTCAAACTCAACAGAAGCTCTGCAGGAGAAAGGTGTGGCTGTCCATGCAACCTCACAAACCCTAGGATCCCTATGAGTTGCAATCTATTTAATATTAGTAGACTTTGGTTGGTCTAGTGGGAAGTGGCTACTTCACTTTTCATGTGTGTTGTCATTGGATGGGGGACTGCATAACTTCATGAGTTTGCAGATACATACTTCTTCTACCAGCCCTACCACCAGAGTTCTCTCAGAGTATATATATCCCACTGCATCAAAATCTGCATCATCCCAAAGAAAATTGTTTTTGTGTCACTCAAAATGCCTTACGTACCTGAAAATGCTTGCTTTCAAAAAAGATAGAATACAGGAAACAGTTTACTATTGAAAGGATTTATAAGAATCCTTTCAGAAGTCATAAAATCAATCTACACATTACAGGGTGACTTTATTTTGTTATACTTCCTATGATGTAGACTTTCCCTTATCCATCAATCTTTTTCTTTTTCTCTGGCACATAACTGGACTACCTTCCCCAGCCTTCCTTGCAGTAGGTAGGACCACCTGATTGAGTTCTCTCTGAAGTGGCGACAGCAGATGGAGGAGAGAAGATCTCCTTTCTACCCTGATGACTCTCATCATATATTTATAAAGACAAAATTAAAACCCAGTGTATAACTTCCCTGGAGCCTGGAGGATATTTGGCACAGTTAGTCTGAAAAAAATCCATTTCATGATCTTAAAGACAAACTTCTCAACTGGGAAGGGGGTTGGTGGTGAATTTTTGCCTTAGAAGACTTATGGCAATGTCTGAGAACAGCTTTGATGGTCACAATGTAGAAGATGTGATATTGGATCAATAGGTAGAGGCCATAAGTATCAGTGAATGCCCTGTAATGTACAAGAGTCTCCTGAAACAATTATTATCTTACTCAAAATGCCAATATAAAGAAACGCTTGTTAACAGTAGTTCATGGGAGCCCTGGCAGCATAGTGATGAAAGTGTTTGATTGTTACCAAAAGGTCAAGTGCTCAAATCCACCACACAGGACTCTGACTGAGTAAAGATTGGCAACTTGGAAAGCTGCCAGGCAGGTCTGCTTTTTCCAGCAGGGTCAATATGAATCAGAATCACCTCAATGGGCAAGATTTCTGTTGTCAGCTAAAATTAAGTCCTTTGAAAGAATGAATATTGTTAGGAATCCAATGAACACCTGCTGAGTAATGATGTTATTCTCATGGAAATTGACTTACTTTCCTCAGGATGCCTTATCAAATTATCACAAAATGGGTAACTTTGTAGAGCATGCCTCCCTCTTACCTTCTAATGATTGCTGGCAGTTCTCAGCTTCCATTCACTATCTAGAGATATATCTTCGCCTGGTGTCTTCCTCTGTGCTGCTCTGATGTCTCTATTTTGTATAGCAACTTCTATTGTAAATTAAACAGAGGTTTAGATTTCAGATCAATCACTTTGTACTCAGTATCAGTTTAAATTACTAGGAAAAATTGCAAAATTTATCTTTCACTGGTTCCTTGATCTTTCTTCTTCCTCCTGTGGTCTACTACCTTCTGTTTTACCCAAGTGTCCTCTGTCTTGAGAACACAACAGTCTTTTAGGATCAGGACCCATCCTGCTCCAGAATGACTTTGTTGACTAATTGATAAAGTCAAAACTCTGCTTACCTAGACACATTCATATTCACAGGTGCAGAAGCTACAAATTCAACATATCTGGGCTGAGCCCCCATGGCACAGTGGTTGAGTGCGGGACTGCAGCCCACTGGCTTGTGGTTCAAATCCAGCAGCAGCTCTCTGGGAGCAAAGCTGGGCCTCCCACTCCCACCAGATGGCAGTGATGCCCCCCCCAAAAAAATAAGCTTATCATTTTTGACAGATACAATTTAGTTCATAATAGTACTACAAAGTTTTTAAGTAATGATTAATTGCTAAAAGTGCATTTATTGCTAATTGTATGTTTCAAAATGACTATATCTTAGAAATGTTGCTACTTAATTAAATGGGAAGATTTGGGAAAACAAAGAATTTATCTTATTCACAGAAATAGGGAAGTTTGTTTAAGGGTAAACTTAAATCTTAAATCTAACAATAGTAATATTAGTCGTGGGCAGGGTAATTAATACAATTTACTAGAATAGACTGAAAAGTTAGAAGGAAGCTTTCACTCTGACTGCTTTTCATGGCTATATTTCTCTGTAGAGTTTTATCTAGCACAGAAATTTTTGTGGTGTGTATTGGACCAAGACTGCGAACTATTTTCAAATATGGCATAAGAACTGTCCCCAGATTTTAGGCTCTAAATTGACTTTCAAGAGACAGACTAAAGAGTACAAATATGATTGAATTGCTCCATTCCTTTTAAATATCTAATCTTGACATCAATTCATTTTGAGACACCACGGGTCTACAAGGTATATTTTAAAAATTAAACACCCTTAGATAACCACCATAACCTTAACAACCCCAAGAACTATAACTACAGAAAGTTGGTGGGAGTGTGCCTGTCTTTCTCTTCCTATCACTAAACTGTAACCAGCTCAGAGTACAATTTGTTCTGACCTTATCTCTCATGGGATTCTTGAGTGGAGCAAATAATTAATGTACTTGGAATTTTGCTAACCTAAATGTTGATGGTTTAAGTCTACCCAGATGTGCCTCAACAAATATAGATCATAGATAGATGATAGATGGATGATGGATAGATGGATAGATAGATAGAAGCAAGTCTAGCCACTTGCTTCCACAAACCAGCCATTGAGAACCATATGGAACATAGATATATTCGGACACACATAGGGACTGAACTTATGGGGAAAAACAACTGACTTATTTATTTGTTTGCCTGCTTATTTACAAATGCATATATATTACGTCTCAAGCATGGCTCTAGATTTGAGACACTGGGGAAAACAAAAACAAAAAAACAAGTCAGTGTGGCTACAATGAACCAGGATTTAGAAACCCACCAGTTCACATCAAAGTGAGGGTAATTTATGCTGATTCTATGTGCTTCACTGAAGACTGTAGCCTTTTAAAAGCACTTTGTGGTTGCTGTTGTTGTTGTTGTTGTTGCTGTTTTCCCAAAGCACTTCTGGTTGAGTTTAATCCAACAATCTTTCTGCTGATAGTCAAGAACTTAACTGGATATACTTTCCAAGGAGTGACCCATTGTCTCTCACCCTGTTTCCCCAGAAATGTCCCTCTATCCTCAAAACGTCATTGCCATCGAATTGGCTCTGACCCAGCAACACTACAGGCTGGAGTGGAACCACTCCTGTAGGTCCCTGACACTGTAACTCTTCACTGGAATAGAAAATTCCACCCTTATTCTTTATTTTTTTCTAGTTCTCCTTCCACCAGTCTTCTTTGCTGGCTGTATGCTTTGAGCCTTGCACTTTAGGACCAAATGCCCACCCTTGTCCCATGTGTTGATAACAAACTTGTATCCTCCTGCGAAATCATTGCATCTTCCTCTATAGCCACATACTTGTGTAAGTTCATGCTCTTGCATTGGTTAACCTGGTTTTCCTACATTCCAAACCCATTGTCTTTGAGTCAAATTAGACTCACATCCCCTCCCTGCATTGCAGAGCAGAGCTGCTTCATAGAATTTTCTTGACAGAGCTTTATGGAAGCAGATCACCATGCTTCTCTTCTGTAGAGATCAGATTCAAACTGCAAATGTGTAAGCTGGTCATCAAACACAAACCTTTTTTTTTTTTTTTTCATGCAGGGACTCTCCAGTACAAGTAATATAAAACCTACCCTTCAGATAGTCCTCAAGGGGATTCCTACAGATACTTCTATTTCTATTATGGATTATGGGCTCTAGTATAATTTTTTTCATTGAAAGAGCCCTGAGTAATTTTCTTTTCTGTTAAAGGAATGATAGGCCAAATAGGTTTGAGAACCTGTGTTCTAAATCGATAATTCCTTAAGAATATATTAACAAGTAAATTCTTTGGGAAATTCTTGGGAGAAAGTTTCTTTCTCTTCCATTTCAATATACTGAGGTGAGCAAAAAACAAAGATTTACTATAATCAACTACTATAGAGTGAAAGAAATACAGAATTTGTGAATTGAAATATGAACCCTTATTCTATTGCAATAAAAGTAATACTTTTTAGTTTTTTACTTATATCAATCAAGGTTCCATCAGAGAAACCACTCTTAGGATTATATTTTTATCATAGAACCTGGACTAATAGAAACAGGAAACTCCATATAATGCTTTTTCTGTGAAAAAATTATATACAAAGCAAGGCAATATTATTTGTTTATGCATATATATGAGAGAATGAGAAATTTGTGACTTATGTGATTATAGGAGCTGCCTAGTCAATTCTAAAATTTATGAAGCAGGCCATCTATTTTTAAGGTATGTCCCTTGCTTAGACATATCCAGACATTATAACAAGGATAACATTCTTTACTTAAAGTCAACCGATTGTAGATGCTAAGCACATCTACCAAATGACTTCATAGACTCAGGTAGTACTTGGTTAAATCCTAGCCAAGTTGACCCATAGAACTGACCTTCACATGATCATTCATCAGACACAATGCTTTTGTTCCACGGCTAGTCGAAAATCACTGCTACAAAACCACAGAAACCTTTATCAAACAATGCTGGTAAAATGTGATGCTATTGCTTCTCAATATAGCCTCCATCTAGTTCTATGCATTTCTGAAGGCAGTGCCGTCATCCCTAATTGTTACTTAGAAAAGTCTGGGATCATTGATTTACATCACATCCAAATGAGAGTTTGGCATCCTTGAGGAACTCAAATCCTAAATACCCTTGGAGTTTGGGGAACAAAAAAAGTCAGAAGATCAAGAATAAGATTTTAGGAAGGATGGGGTAAATTTTCTGGATGAAATTCTTATAGAAAACCCCTACTATGATGGATCAATGAATGGAACTGCTGTGATAGGAAAAAATTCCTTAGCACACTTTCCTGATTCTTTTCTCATCAATAAATTTTTATTTTTATTGAGACCCATTTATAATAAACTCTTATCCTTTCAGAAAATCTATGCTGGTTCCTGTCTTGGAATTCCAAAACACATTGTAGTAACCTTGTGACCTGACAGCTCTGCCTTAAAAGTCACCGGCCTAGCAAATAGCTTTGAAAGTCCTGCTTTCCTTGCACGATTTTTGATGGCACACTAATGAAACTAAAGGATCCTTGAAGTGGGTCACAAATTAGGCTGCTAATGCAGGTCAGTAGTTCAAAATCCCCAGCAGCTACTCAGGAAAAATATGGGATTTGGAAATAATGGACACATGACAATACACCCCTCAACAGGGGGAAGAACAACAGAAAACATGGGGGAAGGGAGACAGTGCTCAGTGTGAGAAATGAAAATAATAGCAGTGTCCAATCTATCAGGGAGTTCTGAAGATGGGGAGAGAAACGGGAGATAAAACGTGCCAATACCAAGGGCTTGATAGAAAGTAATGTCTAGAAAAGAATGAAAGCAACATATGTACACCCATACCTGATTCAACTGATGTGTGGATTGTGATATGAGTTGTACGAACCCCCAATAAAATGATCTTTTTAATGTTGCAGATTCAGAAACCCACAGGTGCAGTTCTATTCTTCCTCTGTGATTGCTACAAGTCAATAGTGAATTTGATTTGGTTTGAAAAGAGGCTAGATCGTATAGGGTAGCAATGAGTCAGATGCAAATCAACACTTGTTGGGGTTTGGTAAGGACACTATGACAATGTATTGCAAAGACAACTTGTCCACACTCATTCATTATCACAGAGCTGTGTTTAAATATGTCTTGGGAATAAGCCAGCGCATGTATGAACAAGAATGTTGGTAGGAATATTTTTTGAGTTATCTTCATAGGTCTTCCTCATACAAACTATTTTGCTAGTCCTTATCTTTACTTCACAATGAGAATACTATGATCAGGAGCTCTAAACTATTATGAAGCTAGACGAAATGGTAGAACCAGTGCTTCTGTGGTAGAGTTCTTGCTTTTTACGCAGAAGGCCTGTGTTTGATGGTCAGATGACACACTTGCTGCACAGCCATCAGTTGTCTGTCAGTTGATGAGTGTGTATTGCTGATGACAAGCACGTGCAGTGCAGCTACCAGACTGTCCACTTAATTCCAGAAATAAGCCATTGAAAACTCTGTGGATCACAAATATGAAAACTGCTTATAACCCTGGGAATGGGGAAAGACCAGAGGGTCAAGGATGCATAGGGGTTCGATGACATGGAGGAAGTTACTTAAGAGAAGCTGAGAACAAGAAAACTAAGTAGCAAAAGCAGAATCTAAAGCCTTGACTGTTGGATTCCACTCCACATTCTGCGTACGTTTTCTGAAGGAAGTTCAACTTCCCCTCATCACATTCTTGGTCTCTTATGGAGACTCATCAGTAGGCACGATGCAGAAAATAGGCACAATTCAGAAGGAATTCAAGTTAGAGAGAACACATTTATTTGATCATCTTTCTCTAGGAACATTGCAAAGCCACATGTTGATTATTTGGGGAGTTTCTATTTTTTCATATTGTCCACTTATCCAAACCCATTACTAACAACCCATATTCCCTAGCTTTAATTTGTCCGCAGAGTTGGTTGATGACTCACTCTGCAAAGCCAAAGCAAAAACTTCCAAACACATTCCTATTGGATCCATTCCAACTGGGGTCTTATTTGGGATGTCTGGGGTTGGAAACCTTTAAAGAATGATACCTCCTCTTTCTCCCAAGGAGCAGTTGGTAGACTTGAACAGGTTTGGAATCTTATGTTTACTTGACAGCAACAACATAGCCTCACTGCTAGCCAAGAGACCTTTGATTCAGAATATTTTACTGTGGGGTGATGAGACTTATTTTACATAGATATGTCAGCAGGGTCAGATCATATTCTGAATACGTAGAACTTGTCTGCGGACTGTGACTGTGGCCTTCAGAGGGCTCGTCTTGCAGAAATGTTCCTTCTCAAGCATAAAATCCCAACCCCTCTCTCTAGCGCTTCTACATGTGTTTATGTCCAGATCTAGGCTGATTCTGCTGAGTGGACATATACATTAAAATTGTAGGAATTTCTTCCTGCAAAGATTGACAGCCTGCTGGGTATTTCTACTCTGCTTCATAGGTTCAGTCATGTTAGAAAAAAATTGATGACACCCAGAAACACATATAAATGCAAATGTCAAGTATACAATTGCAAAAGTCAAAGGGTGATACAAAGACTTCATCTCTTGGTTATTAACCATAAGATTGGCTGTATAAACCACAAAAAGTGGCTTTGAAAGGCCCAGAGATCTGCTTCAGAAAGGTCAGATTGAAAACTCTAGGGTTCCACTCTGCAACACAAAAGGTTGTTCTGAATAGGAAGAGACCCAAAAGAAACCCTTGGTGCTGATTTATAGGCAGATGTTCAGTTTTTCCAGTAGGTAGATCACATTCACCACTAATAATAATATTAATATACCTGAGATATGTAGATCTTTGTACCATTTGATCAATGAGATCAAAAACTCTTCTTTGATTGTGACTCCAGGAAAGAAAAATGTAGACAGTAAAGGAAGAAGTTATTTTTAAAGATCACTTTAAAAATCTGTAAACCTACAGGTGTCTTTATGCCCTAACAGAGCAAATAGTTTTTGTGTTTTTCCCCCTAGGTTTTGTTCCTCGTTTTTGTTCCCCACATTTCTGTCCTGTTCTGAAGAAACTTAGAAATTGGAAAATCATTTTTGTTATTTCCTTTGGGGAATTTTTATAGTAATTGATGGCAACAAGAAGTTAGTCTTGGCCTGAAACCCTGGCTGCACAGGCCCACAGTCAGGTGAGGGTCTCCCATTGATCTCAGCATAGACTTTGCGTCAGGAGAGTATGTTTTGTGTGTAAGATCTCTCAGTGCATGGTGAGATAAGCTTCTTTCTTGACAAGCAGCTAAACATGCCAAGTACACAATTTATCTTCCTAAGAGAGAAAAAAAAGCATCCTATCAATTACCTCTTACTTATTTCTGTAATTCAGTCAGAAGGTACTTGTTTGTTTTTGTCATCAGAATATATTTATCCTACACCATAAAAGTGTCTCCATTGCTTTCTTACATTTCCCAAGACAGTTTTCTGAAATTGGTGCTGGTTCATACAGTGGGTACATTCTCTTTTTTTTTAATTAAAACTGGGAAAAATAAGATAGCTTGCAAACTGCAAAACACATAGAGGCACACTGAGACAGACACACATTCAAACACAAGAACATCCACAAGGAAAGAACCCTTGCCACCAGTATGTTATCATGTGACAAGAACATGATGCCTTGTATGCATTGTTCTTCAGGTCCTCTTAAGAGGAACTAGAGTGAGCTGTCATAGCAAAGTTCACCTTCTCCAACACACCATACAAGCCGATGGCTCCACATCATGCTCCGCCAATCATTTTAGTAACCTCCTTTCCTGTTGTGAAGGTTCCCCTGGTTGGTGTCAATGGGTTGTGCTTAACTGCTCACCTACAGGTGGTCTGCTCAAACCCATCCAGCAGTCGTGTAGAAGATAGATCTGGGAATCTGCTTCCAGAACCATTACAGCCATGAGAACCTGTGGAGTCCTCCAACTCTGTAACACAAGGTCTCACTTGGTGTTAACCACTCTAAGTCAATAGCACATTTGGGTTTACTCAACCACAGGTGTAATTACACACACACACACACACACACTTTCCCTTTGGATTTAATTTATAAGAAAAAAGAGTTTTGAGTAATTTTTCTGGGTATCGGTCTACTTTCATAAAATGGGAAACTCTTTGTAGAAGAGGGTCAGACTCGTCATTATCACGTAGCCTGACTGCTCATCTTCTATAACTAAAGTATAAGCAAAATTCCTCATCATTCCACCCAGGCAAAATACATTGCCCTGTTTTTCTAAAGAGATAAATGTGAAAAAAAGAAACACTAAGAGGAAAAAGCTCGTGGGTAGGTCATTATTTCAGGGTCAAGCATTTTACCACATAGTAATAAAAGTGAAGTAACTGCCCAGATTAGCTCTGACCTTTCTCCATGAGAGTTACCAGACTGCTATTTTTAAGAAATGTAAAAGCCCAAGGATGTCAGGAAGATGGTAGTGTCAAATGTCCCCAAAAGAAAGTTGCACTCCTATAAAGTTATACAATTTATTAGTAAAGAACTGATCATCTCTAGGCCAAGATCTTTGGTAATTAAAATCACATCGTGACATCACGTCAAAAGGCAATGAAGTGACACCCCCCGCCCACCCCGAAAACATAGCTAAAGGATTTTTTTAAAGTGATGAGAATTGGGTGGCAAAATATCTTGTACACAAATAATAGTGCTGGTTTAGTTGAACAACACTGTGACTAGTACTATGGATTATATACTAAAATGGCAAGTTTTAATATAAACATTCCCTGGGTGGTATAAACGGTTAAAAGCTCAGTTATGAGCTGAACAGCGAGAATACTACCAGGGGCACATAGAAAAAAAGTCTGGGCATAGACTTCTGAACGATCACAACCACTGAAAATCCTGTGGAGAAGTATACTGCCCTGGCAGACATTGGTCTATTGGTGCTAGCAGTACCACCCTGGCACACATGGGGGTGCTATACGTCATTTCAACTCATCATAACCCTCTACGTAACACAGTGGTATAGTACCACCTTCTGTGTACAGTCCTTTCTGTGTTTCACCATATTTTTTGTGGGCTACACTGCCCCCTGGTGGGAGTAGGAGGCCCAGCCTTGCTCCTGGAGAGCTGCTGCTGGATTTGAACCACCAACCCTGTAGACCACAGTCCCACACACAACCACTACGCCACCGGGGCTCAGCCCTGACTATATTTTTACTGTCACAGTGTCAATCCGTCTTGTTTCAATGATGTTCCTCTTTTTTTCTGACCCTCTACTTTATCAGACAGGATGTTTTTCTTAGTAGCCAGTCCCTTCTGATGACATGATCAGTGTACCTGGACATGATATGGCCATCCTCTGTTGTAAGGAAAATATCGCTGTATTTCTTCCTACACAGATGCATTACTTTTTAAGGAAGTGCATGATGATTGAAATATTCCTCACTAACATCATAATTCGAATGCATCAGGTTGTCACTGTTAATCCTTATCCATTGCCCAGCTTTTAGGTCCATAAGAGGTGATATAACAATCCCTGACTTTGATCACTTTCAACTTGATTGCTCAGTTCGGCAAAGTTACTGTATTGAATTTTTTTGCAACATATGTACTCAAAGAAATGTGTTGTTTGATTTCCAGACTCCTGCTTTTATTACCAATAATTATGGTTGCAAGCAAAATGAAATTCTTAACTTTAATAGTCTATCTTCTTATCATGAAATTTCTTGCTTGTCCATTGTGAAAAGTTTTATTGTATGCTGATGCATAAAATACATGAAGTCTGTAGTCTTTTGTCTCTATCAGTAAATGTGCCAAGTCCTCTCCTCTTTAAGCAAAGAGGTTTTTGCCATCTGTCCTTCACAAGCTATTGCTGAGTCCTCTGACAGTGATGTACATTCTTTATCATATAACCCAGCTTCACTAACATCATATATTTATGATGTTATATTTAACATCATAAAATTATAAATTATAATTTATAAAAATTATAAATTATAATTTATAGAAATTATAAATTATAATTTATAAAAGTTATAAATTATAAATTATATTTCTCAGCATATATATTGACTATGTATGATTAAAGGATTTCAAACTATATAGTATCCTCCTTTTTCATTGAACCATCTGCCTCTTGGTCTATGTAAAGGTTCTCCAAGAACTATGAAATATTCTGGAATTCTTACTCATCTACAAAATTAGCCATTATGATTCAGAGAGGCCACTATCTTTGCATACTCAGTAAAACCCAGATAAGTTTCTTTCTGGTATTCTCTGTTTTCAACCAATATTTCACTTAACATTACCAATAAGTGAGTATAACCAAGAATATTCGTATATGTTAATCATCTCTGAGAACTGATGCATGAACAGAGAAATACCATATTTTCTATTGTTAGGTGCATTGAGTCAATTTTGACTTGTCATCAACCCATTTATGACATCATGAAACACAATCATCCTCACAACTGCTGTAGCCACTGTGTCAGTCCATGTTGCTGAGGGTCTCCCTCTTTGTCACTGCCCCTCTACTTTACCAAGCATGATGACTTTTTCAGGGGAATGGTTTCTCATGATCAGATAAACACAATGTAATTTGTTGTTGCTTAGTACCTACAAGCTGATTCTGCAATTTGATTCATTGCAGCCTAAATATTTTCCTATTCTGAGTGGATTTGAAGCTGAGCACTTAACGATGGCTTCACCAGGACTCCTTAGAATTTAATTTGGAAGATCTCATGACTGAGAAAATCCTGCTTCATCCAAAACTTTGAAACTGAATCTCTCAGAAGATCCCTGATTGTACAGGCCATTAACCTTTGCCACTGCTGACAAGACTTCCCTTCATATTCCTATGTCCTAGATAATATCTGCCAGGCAAGTTGGGAAGCAGGACAACTGGTGACAACCACAAGTATCCAGTAACTTGGTGAATATGTTTGAGGTGGTTAGGCAAGGCAATTGGTTTCTCTAGTTAAAAACCCTTGGTATGGAAATGAAATTGGTATGAGAATTATTTGGGCAGGATGGGAATTATTATCCAAGTAATCATTCAATAAACTCATCAGATTATGTGCAACCATGTACATATCAGGATGTACCAGTATTCACCCCTGTATACAGAGAAATGTGTTCTTCCTCTATTAAAAACCCTCTTGTACATAATGCAGTGACCAGATGCATCATGTTTGAAGACATTAGCAGAGCCAGTGTGCCTGGAGAAAATAAGACAGGACCTTTAAACATGCAGGTGTCCATGAGTAGTAAAAATGAGGAATCTCTCAGCTACTAACTGAACGGTTAGTGATTCAATCTCTCCTAGGATTGTCTCAAAAAAAAAAAAAAAGAAAAAAGGCCTGATTATCTGCTTCAAGGTCATCGCCATTACAAAGTCTGTGAAGTACAGTACTACTCTGTTGTCCACCAGATTGCCAAGAGTCTCAATAGACTCAATGTGCACTGTTTTGTTATTGTGGCTTTAATGGAGCATGCCCTTGAGTGTTCTCCCTGGGCCCAGCATCAACACTAATGGATGGCTATATAATATCACCTGCTGACTCCCCACTCCAGTTGATAGAGATTAAAGCCAGGGGGGATCTTAGCATCAAGAGCGACTGTGAAGGATAAAGAAGGTGCCAAGAAGCTGATTTTGGAAAGGGAGCTAGAAGGAATTTCCATCCTGAGAGAGAAGTGGAATAAACTCTTTGTTGTATGTGCCTTCTATAGTTAATTCCAATTCAAATGAGCCTCCCTATGAAACAGAACCACCACCACACATGAGTTTTTCTAGACTGGAATCTTTATGGGAGCAGATTACTACCACTTTCCCATGGAGTCACTGATGGGTTTGAATCACCACCCTTTTGGTTAGCAGCCAAATGTTTAACTTTTGCACCACCAGGACTCCCAAGGATAAGGGCTAAATGGAGATTGGAGCAGTGTGATTGGAAGAACTTTCCTGCCAATTGATATTATTGGAATTCCATGTCAGTATTATAGGTTTTCTTATCCTTTCTAGTAATCTTTAAGAGAGTTCCATTCTCCAGACATCTCCAGGTTTTGCATCTCTCATTCTGCTCTCTCCCAACTCTCTCTGGGATTCAGAAAGAAAACAACGAATGTTTGGATCTATTTCCCTGAACACTAAGTTGAGAAGAAAATTTATCTCTGGAAGAAAGAGATCAGAATAGACATTGTGCCTTGCAATGGAATAATTGTTTAATATGGTTCCTATTGCCATAGTGCTTGTTATGTCGCCAAAATATCCTTCATTTTCTTGATGTTTGTTGGTAGAAGGTGAAGGAAGATTCTGATTGGATTATGCGATTCAGGTCTGAATAATTGTTAACAAGCTGAATTGTGATTGCCATCTTGCTGTATATAAAATCAACTGTATCAGATGCAGGAAGAGGGGATAGAAGATCCAGTAATGAAGTGTATGCATTGAATTTCCTTGATGTAGGATATAGCTTTGACACAAGGAGTGACAGAGGTACAGCGACAATAGCAATAGGGCCCAACCATGAAATAGAGAGCTGCACTTTCCCACCCACAGGTCAAATATAGCTGAATATTTTGGGACAGGAAGCTGGCTTGTGGAGTAGGCTGCCTCTGGACTTTTAATTGGGGGAGCTGGGTTTGCTGACACCCGAACTGTTGCTGAATGACTGCTGATTGAGGCTTATGGGGGTGTATTATGTCTTGTGGGCATTTATTGGCAGCCCTTAAAAAAAGCTTTATAACAATGCCTAACCAGGATAAAGGCCAGATAAAGAAGCTGAGAGGTCAGGAAGACATCTGCACATGGATGTGGCAGAGAAATAACTGTCCTGACTCAACAACTGTATCCTGAAAATTTTTCTGAATTAACTTCTCCAAAAAAGTTCCTTATCATAATCACTATTTATGTGGGAATTGCAATGAATTCTCTAACCCAGCAGAAAAGTAGAGTGTGAAGAAACCAGAGTGCTGTAGGAGGAATAGTTGGTGTCCCCTGGCTAGACAAGAGAAACAAATTCATAAACACTAATATTTGTATGAGAGTTTTATATACAAGAGGACTCATACATTAAGAAATAGCCCGCTGAGCCCCAGTGGCATACTGGTTGTGCACAGGACTGAGACCCACTGGGATGGAGCGATTCCAGCAGCGACTCCACAGGAGGAAAGACTGGGCCTCTTACTCCCACCACCAGAAGGCAGTGATGACCCCCCCCCAAAAAAAAAGAAAGAAAGAAAACATCCCAACTCAGTCAAGTCCAAGACCATAAATCCAATATTAGTCCATAGGTCTGATACCAATCAATAAAGTACTCTTCAGACTCATGAAACACATGAAATGATGCCAAATGCCAAACAATCATAAGCCAGTGAGTAGAAAGTCTTTGGATTCAATGGCTTTGTAAGTATCTCAGCGCTGGAAGGAGTCTCTCTGGGGCTTCCCCGGTTTCAGAGGTCTGGTTACAGCCATATGGCTTCTCTGGCTCAGGATAGGTTAGCTCCATGTGAATTCTTCTCAGGGATGTTTTGCAGGAAGGAAGTCTTGTCAGTATAGCGTCTCCAAGCAAGTGAGAGAGTGTCTCTTGCTTCCAAGAAGGAAGTACCGTATTTCCCAGAATTCTCAAGAAGAAGGCCATGCCCACACAGAGGTCTCATTGGCTATCTGCAGATTGACAGGTCCGACTCCACTCCTATACTCTTAATCCTCAAATTGACACCAGATGAGGCAATTGCCACAGTAGGATTAAGAAGAGTGAGGGTGTAGGCATGTCTGCTTGTGTTGCCTTGTGGCAATCCATCTAAGGGTTCAAGTGAGTCAGATGTAGTTCCATACCATTTTTATACAGAGCTGTTTTTAACACTCCTGGAAGATCACGAAATATCAGATATGGTTCTGAATCTCAAATACGTATAATTCCAGATAAAATTACCATTTCATTGACCCTACAGATGCCTTCTGCAGTTCATATAACACTCTCTGACTCTGGGTGCTGTTTAAACCCTATGGTTGACTATTTCTTTCTAGAACATGTTAGTGGTGGGAATTTGTCAGTTCACAGTGGATGCCTGTTAAATGTTTAAAAATTTTAATATGGATACATATTTAATGATATCAGAAAGGTTTTTCTCTCCCCCCCACCCAATTAAGTCTACCTTGATGAGTCATATGTGTTGTACACCCTGATAAAAAATCTACTCATTAAAGTGTAATTTGTAGTTCTTACCAGTATTATCACCAGTAACATTATCCCTCTATTTTCCCAGCTACAAATATTCAGAGAAAATGTAAATAAGCCACAAAAGTAGGAAAATCTTCACATTTTAGATTAAAAATGTTAAATAGTAAATTCAATTGCATACTTTTCAAATACACTCCACTTTTTCAACTTCACTGCATCCTTCTCTTATTGTGTGCCATCAAGTCAATGCTGATTCATATCAACCATATAAGAGAGTAAAAATGCCCGTACAGATGTCTAAGGTGTTATCTACGTGGGAGAAGATCAACAGACCTTTCCTTGAGTGAAGCCACTAGAGAAATCTAGCAGCCATTCTTCTGACTAGAAGCTGAAAGTTTAGCCATTATGAGGCTCCTAACTGTTACCCTACAGATGAGGTATTAGTATACACATATGAAATTGAGACTCAGAAGAGTAGACTAATTGAATAACATTATACTTTGTGAATTGCACGGTTAAAATACATAGGCAGGTTTTGTGATTTTAAACTATGCATTTCTCCCTCGCACATATAGAGTATCCATTCCATTTTATCACTTGTATTTCTGTTTACTATCTTATAAAAATATCAGGATTTCTTTGTCAGATATGACGATCTTTGTATATAGATCCAATTCATGGCAACCCACCTAGGTGATCAGCTATATTAATTCTGAGTGGAACATATTGTTCAATATTCATTCTAATATGTGAGTTACTAATTAAAGAGTTAAAACGCAGAAAACAAATCAGTCTTGTAATGAGTACAGTCTCTCAGAAGTATCACTCACCTTAAAATGCACTTAGGAATTATTAATGTGCTCATGGCATTCTGATTTTCTTGGCTTTTGGAAGCAAAGATGATACAGGAGCATCATGGTGACTCTATTCACTGGTAATCAAAGAGGACGTGGTGTTGCTTCCAGGAAGAAGTGGCTACCAATGAGCAGAAGCTGTACCATTCAGTAGAAGACATAGTAAACCCCTGTATCTCTAATTCCAGATCCAAATTGCATCAGAAGACAGTTGTTGCACCCCAGAAAGCCTGTGGTTTTAATTTTCCTATCTGTATTTCTTCTTTCCTGGCCATCACATGTAGCTGTGTCAAGAAATATGAAAAGCGTGGTTATTTGTTGGTTGTTCTTGGCAGCTTCTTACTTACAAGCTCAAAATAGGGAAAAGAGAAATTGTCTCAACCAGGTGTTTCAGTGTTTTGGATTTGTATGTAAGCAAGTGGGTTGGGAGAGAGTTATACAGTCTTGGACAATATTTGTGATTTCCAGGTTAATGGCTCATTTTTAGAAGATCTTGGCACTAATGCAATGGGATAAGTTCACCTTACTTTGAAATGTGAATTCAAATTAGATAGATTCCATTCTTGCTGTTTATTGGTCCACCATCACTGGTAGGACACTGTGTGGTTCTGTAGTGGCATGTGTTGCTGCACTACTGGAATCTATGCCACTGGTAGTTCAAATTTCAGCTGGATCACCCACAGGAGGCAAACTCCAGTAAAAATTTCAGACTCAGATAGACAAGGGATCATCTTTTAAAAATCTCCACTGACATGGAGACAATACCAACTCAAGTAGGGTTTCTGAGACTGTAAACTTTATGGTAATAAATAACCTCTTCTCTCTCAAGAGAATTCAAACCATGAATTCAAACCACTGATTTCACAATGCTTTTCTCTTGAGCTACCCCAAACACTTTCTCAAAATTCACCAGCAAACAGTTGTAAATCACAGAATGATGTCCAACACTATAGCTCATTCACTTTGGATGTGTCTTCAGAAGGGACCAAGTGCAGAAGAAGGGCATTGGATTTGGTGATGTGGCATTCAGTAAGGCAAAGGGAATGCTAAACTAGATGAAGTGACATAATATCCACAACAGTGGACTTAAACACACTAAGGATCATGCAGATGATACTGGACAGAGTAACGTTTGGAAGGCTCTAAACTAAAGATTGTACAGTAGTAGTTTAGACTGAAAAAAGTAGCCAAGAAAGGATGAGGTCCTAATGAGAAGGGATGACTCGAGTCCTGTGACCTTCTCTCCCTTAAGGTTTTACTAGCAACTTCAGCATCTTTTGTGTGGAGCATGAGTTTGGCACTTGACTAACCTAAAGTGTCATGGGTCAAACCTACCTAGTGAGACCTCAGATGAAAGTCCTGGTGATTTGTTTCCTTAAAGATCACAGCTCAAACAAAAACCCTATGAAACAGTCCTACTCTGCAATGCCTAGACTCATCGTGTGTTGGCATTACCTCAATGGCAAGGATTGGATGACTGTTTGCTTTGGTATTGTGTTCTATGGTGTCTGAACCTTTATATTGGACTAATTTACACAAATAAGCACACTCTTAAAACTAAATAGCATTACTGAAATAATGTTGTAAAATTCTGACAAGACCGTAAGCCTAGAATAGAAGGGAAATAACAAGTAAATAAACCTCAAAATTTTCAATAAATAGAGTTAATGGATGCTTATCATGTTTTCTTGGTGTTAAAGAGGACTCAGAGAAGTGTATACTGAAAAAATTGAGCTTTTTCTTTTTCCTGTGTTTAAAATGAAAGAAGATTTAGTCTGTCTTAATACAAATGGAGGGGAAATGTCCAGTGAAAATGAAAAATTGAAAAATCTGACAATAAGTCATCGGACTTACAAATGGCTAAAAATATTTCTGCCTCCAATTTCTGTGCATGCTCCGCCCTTTTCCTCAACTGACAACCTTTTTTTGAGTGTCTGTCGGTCCGTTCCCTTGACCTCTTCTGGGGTTTACCCCACTTTTTGTTATTGTTGGGTTCACACAGGAAAACAGATCACAATAGGCAACAACCTTTCTGGACCTAAAAAGGATATTTTGCAGATAATCCTATGTTTAAGAGGAGGATACATCTCACTCAGAAGGATGGCATCGCTTACTGGCTAAGACAAGATTTAAATGTCACAGCTCAGGTTGGCTCTGGGACTCTTTTCCCCCAATGTCCATACAAACACCAAAGGTGTCTTCTTTCCTTACTACTCTAATACATTGAAGATGGCTACCATCAAATCTTGCAATTCTGAGAGCTCTTTTGTCTACTTACTTTAGTTATAGCATTCTGATTTATTGTCCATTTGTTTCATAGTTTAATACTGAGAGGGCAATTTTATTTCCTTTATGTCTTATTTCTTGGAAAATTTCTTACAATGTCCTACATAAAATGACATGAAGTACCACTTCTGAATAGTTTATTAGGATGTAGCAATGCAAATTCCCTATAAGAAACCTATGAAAAATTTATTTTTAATCTGAATTGGGTATTCAATTTTATTTTTTCTTTTCAATTCTTCATATAGCAGTATCTTGATAAGTAGGAGGAAATATGTATAAAAGCACCAAGAATTTCTTTCAACATCAAAAAGGACAACATTTTAAATTGCTTCTCCAGTTGTTCACCTTCAGTTAACAATTCCGTTTTTTTTGTGTGTTTGTATGCTCCCTTAATCTCAGGTCTCTAACCTGGGTAGTGCAATGATTCACTAACATCAATAATGCCCTACTTCAGAGCACTCAAGCAGTTTCACTTGAGCTTTCTTTCATAATCATTCCTCATTTAAAATGACTGTGTAGAGTCTTAAGCATCTTGAATAAGCATTTTGCTTTTCTGTGCAAAAATGTCTGTCTATCTACAAATGTGTTTATATACTCATGTGTGTGAAAAGAGAGAATAAGAGAACATGTGGAAGTCCAGCACACTGGATCATGGGCTTATTATCTAAGCCCACAGTTTTTTGATCAAACACTGATTAATCCACTTGAAAAGTCACACAATGATGTCACTGTTTGCATTTTGGTTAGATTTTGGATTTTTTTCCCCAACCTTGGAGTTCAGGAACTTGACAGAGAGTCAGAAATTCAGTAAATATTTGATAAAGAAATTAGCACCAAATCAGCCCACACTCATGCCTTGATTAACATTGTAGGATAGAATTCTCCTAATGCTACAGTGATTCTACAGAATTGCAAAATAAAAAAATATATATTTCAAAAGCTATGCATGCAGCAATCTTATCTTCACTCCCAGTCTCCCACAGTGTTACTCATAGTCATAAGGAATTTCCTTGAACTTATATTTTTCTTTCAATATTTCATGTAGAAAATGAGAAAGCATAAAGGACATTTTCAAATACTATCGTAAAGACATATATATTTGTCCTCTAAATTTATAACTAAATAAGATTTCTACACTTACTTTATGAGTTTCTACTAATATTTATGCATATATTCTTTAAAGTTGGTTACAGAAATCCCTAAATTCTTAAAAATGAATATGCAACAGCAACAACAATAAAAGCAGAACATTTTTTAAAAGAAGAGCAGTTGTGGTTAGTTGGGCAATCAGACTTTTGTAAAATCTCTCTAGTTAAAATAGTATAGTTCTAGATCATGAGTAACACATACCAATGAAACAGATGATAAAGTCCAGATTCACTGTTCAGGGTAGCAGGTTTCTCTGTAAAGGGCCTCTAGTTGTTCTGACCTGCTAAGAGGGTTTGCTAGGCCACAGTCTGGCAAAGAGATTGGACAGTCTACTATTCATACAGGGTGTGAAATCCTTGGAGAAATTAATCAATTACTATGAAAACTAAGTAACTGTGTCAATTTTGTCATTCTGCTAGACTTAAAAATATCAATGTCACAGTTGTCAAAGTACTAGGATCAGTGTCATCAGGAAGATCAGAAGATTGAATCCTTTGGACCACAATTCCTCATGCTGAGAACCTCCTGAAACCATGTGTCAGAGATATCTGTTATATTCATAGGCAAGTCCACACAAAATAGTATCCCATAGTACAAGATGGCAAGAACTGTAAGACCAGAGCAAGACAGCTGCCTTGCTCCATGGACATTGTCATCTGTAATAGTCTAATCTAGGAAGCAAGAGAGTTAAGTTCCTTAGAGGGAGCAGCCCCCTGGTAGAATGGGGTGCCTCTTAAGACATATATACAGAGCTGAAGAGTTAGAGCAATTATCTGAACAAAGCAATAAATCTGAGGAAAGATCCCTGAAGCAGGAGAAGCTGAAGACTATCCTTCAGGCAGTCTTCCTTATTGATAAACTGTCTTCTGACTCCTGAATTTTTCCTGTTACTTACAAGTTGATCCTATGCTTACATGTGTAGTCAGGTACACAGAGTTGGTTCTATCTCATAGTAACAATATATGCCACAGAGCAAAACATTGTCCTTTTTTGCACATCCTCAGAATTGTTGCTGTTTTTAAACCCATTTTTTGCAGCCACTGTGGCCCTCTGTCTCACTGAAGGCCTTCCTCTGTTCAGTTACTAGCTACTTTTTTCTGGAACACTGTCGTTTGTCAGGTCCTGGTCAAATACCTTTCTAACATATGTGAGGCAAATCCCACCATTCTTACTTCTAGGGTGTACACTGGCTGTATTTTTTTACCCAGACAAATGTGTTCCTTCTTCTGGCAATCTATACGTGTATTTATAATTCTTTCTCAGTACCATAACTGAAATACATTAGTTCCTCTCCAGTCTTCCTTATTCATCATCTAATTTTTGCATGCATATGAAATGATTTGGATGTAGGTAATTCAAGACCACAAAGTATTTAAAAATTTAATGAAATCTTGTACAGCAGATATATTCAACACAGTACACCATTTGATTTCTTGGTAGCTACTTCCATGAGTGTTTATTTTGGATCCAAGTAAAATAAAATCCTAGGAAACTTTAATCTTTTTTCTCTCTAACATTTGCCTATTGGTGCAGATATGAGATTTTTTTTAACTTTATATTGAAGTGTAATTCACAATGAAAGCTACAGATTGTGTTCTTCAGGAAAGGTTTCAAGTTTTCTTCACTTTGAATAATCAAGGTTCTTTCATTTGCATATCAAAGTTTGTTAGAATCTTCTTCTAATCCTCATGCCATGTTCTGCATATGGCCCAGCTTCTTAGATTATTTCTTTGGCATACAGAGAGTAAATAAGTAGAGTCAAAGTATGCAAACCCTTATGCACACCTTTCTTGATTTTTAGCTATAAAATACCTCTCTTGAACCGTTACAATGATGACTTCTTGGACTACATACAGATTCCATATGAGCTCCTCCAAATAGTCTGGAATTCATATGTCTCCATGTTATCCATGATTAGTGTGGCCCTTGCAGTCAAAGGTCTTGCATAGACAATAAGACACAAGTACACACATCTTTTCGGTATGCACTGCTTTCAGTAAAGCTCCATGTTATGTCATCATGATATTCTTCCCTCCATGTCCTCTTCTTAATCTCAATTGAATTTCTTGCAGTACCTTATCAATGTGCTGCATCAACATATTTTAAATTATTTTAGCAAAATTTTAACAGTATGTGATATGAGCAATATTGTAACACTATTACTAATATTGTTAATATTATTAATATCCACATGTAAGGGTGAACTTCTTTAAAATATGAATGTATTCCAGCCTATTGAAGAGGTGGCTGTGTTCCAAATATCTTGGCATTGAAAAGTGAGCACTATGAGCACTACGTATGTCTATTGAAATATTTAAATTGTATTCCATACATTTCTGGTGCCTTGATTTTCATAAGTGCTTCAGTTTATCTTGGGTTTGTTCCTTCAACATAATTTGTCCTTGATCACATACTCCCTCTTGAAGTAATTGGATGATGATTTGTTCTATACTGTGAGACTCTGTGTGTTTGTTCCATCTTCTTCTGTTATTTTTTTCATTCCCTCTTCTTTTGATGCTTCCAGTATTATTCAACATTTTTCCTTATAATCCTTCTTTATATCAATACAAGGGTTAGATAATTTCCTCATTTCTTTCAAATAGAGGAATGCTCATCATTTTCCTTCTTTTTGATTTCTAAATCCATGATCTGGAACGTTGTCTTCTCAAGCAACCCTTTACATTTTTCCATTCAACTCTTTTTCTTTATCACTTTTCCATTCACTTTAGAATCCTCATGTTGTAGAGGAAGCTTCATAATCTTCATAAGCTCCAACATCTTTCCAGTCTTTTTTATCCCTTCTTATCTAATGACCTTTAGTTATCTTCACATAGGATGTTTTTGGTGTCATCCCACAACTCTTGGGTTTGATCATTAGTAGTCAAGGAGTCAAATATTGATTCTCATAGATTAGTTAATTAATGTTCTGATCCACAGTAGGCATGTGCTATTGTTTGGCTGATGATATTGAGATTTTCCATTGTTTCTTTCACAGATGTATTATATTTAATTTCTACATATTAAATATGGTAAAGCTATAAATTGTGCTGTTGGGGGAAAATGGTATTTGCAGTGATTAAGTTGTTGACCTTGCAAAATAACATAATGTGATCTCAGGAGTTGTTTCTATCAGCAAGGTTATATATATTTTTTCAAATCGGATCCTTTCTCTTTGTTTCTAGTTTTCAAATTCCAATCACCAGTAATTACTGATGCAGCATTTTTGTCTGTTTAAGCAATTTCAGTCTGCATGATTTCACATTAGGGATGGCAGGTAAATTTTAAGAATAGTTGTACCCATTGTTCTTCCTTTATGGTATATGAATAGTATCTTATCACTAGCAGCAATGTGCTTCAAGATAGATCTTGAAATGGTATTTTTCTGGATGAATGTGAAGCACTCTTTTCTGATTTATTATTCCTGGCATAAGAAATCATGATTATCTATTGCAGAATGACTGATATCAGTCCATTTCAGCTTATTAATGCCTGGTACATCAGTCATTATGTCTTTCATTTTATTATTATGACATTTTTTCTATATTTATACTTCACATACACTCTAATTGTTAATAGATATTTGCAGCTTTTAGCTTTTTCATTTTGTGTTGTGTCAAATTATCAAATGAAATTTCCAAAAATATTGTCTATCTCCACATCATTCAAGTTGGCTTTAAGAAGGCAACTCTTCTCCAGCCATTTATTGAACAACTTCCAGGCTGAGAGGCTCATTACCTGGCACTATATGAGACAGTGTTCCATTTCTATATATAAGCTTTCCTGTGACTAATTTTGCAGAAGCGGGATACCTGTTCCTTCTTCCTATCTATTCTCATTCTGCAAATGCCACTGACAGCTGTCCATCATGAGTGACCTTGCTGGTATTTGAAATAACTGTGGCTTCACTTCCAGCATTGCAGAAAAGCACAAGCTGCACAGTGAGACAACCTGAAGGATGAGTGGTGGAATCCTCAATTGTAACCTGCTATTTCCTTGATAGACACTATCATCATGAATATTGTCTACTGTAGCAAATTATCAAAAACCAGCAGAAGTATCAAGGGCCCTGCTGGTCCAAAGGGGTAGAAAGGTTGAAAAGTGAATGAATGTCAGACTAAGGTCTCATAAAAAGCAACTTCATGTTGGAGAGCTTCCCACGTCCAGGACTGAAGTTAGAGGAAGTATGAAGCCCCTAGATTACAATACAAAAATACAGAAGCAAAAGAAGGTGACATATCAAATCAATAAGCAAAGGTAGTTCTTTTGCGTAAATGATGTGGTGGAAATGATGTAGTTCTCTGAAGAAATGTAAACTTGGATTCATTCCAGCCCTTCAGCATACTTTCTAATGGAGGTACAGTTACTGGCTGGAATGCATGAGTTTCTGTTTGAGCTACAGATAAGAAAGCTCACTTTAAAATTTTACAACAGATACACTTGATGGTATACAAGTTTTTATAATACCGATGGCAAGACCATACAATTGTTCCACAGCATCGTGTGTAACCAGGTGGATCCGTCAGCAGAGTTTGTTGCTCAGCGGTAATCAGAGGAGCGCTGGGTGTCCTGAAAGAGCCAGACTCTTTTTTTTGAGAGTGCCAGCAGATGTGCTTTGGGTGTCTCTCTGATGGGTAATGTCATCCTCATCCCAAGAAATGAGACTTTGCAATTAAAGAAGCTACTCACTGAATCTCCAATTCACATGTTTAATAATCTTCTAAGTATGTCTAACAGTTCTCACTCTTCTTCTCCCTCAATGCTTAATTTTGCATTTAATGCATTTCTAATAAAAACCATGGTATTCTGTACTAAAGATATTCAGTGTAAGTTTGGAAACCTAAAAAGGCTGAAACCATCTTATTCCTTTCCCACCACCACCCCCTCCCCCATGCTTTTGACAACAGAAATAAATTAAATTCCATCATGTTTGCATGACTGACTATTTTCATTTAAAGAAATCTTGTATCTCAGGATTTTGCAGAATTAGGTAAACTCCTTGTTAGAATTTTCCTAACTCATTTATTTTTATTTGAGTACCTATGGCAGATTTTTTCCTTGACGGAATACCATGAAATTAATTTTGACGTATTGCTGTAAATGAGGCCATTGTACCTCGTTCATGATTAAATATTCACAAACACCACCCGGAGCTTTCAGAAAAGCTCTGTTTCCTTCTTGCTGCAGTGGCCTGGAGAGTGATAACAGTCTGTGTCTTGGTGAGAGGCAAGCACAAGGAGATATATGAGGAACCAAGAATTTGTCAGATGAAACAACAGCAATCAATTTTCCAGCACTCTACCTGTGGAAACATGTAAAATCCCTAATGAGATTTGAGGCTCAGAAAGTAACTGTTGGAGAAGTTAAAATATGACAGTTTAATAAAAACCATCATGTTTCAACAAATCATTCAGCCAGTGAGCTCTGTAAGCTTCTAGACATAAAATTAATTCATCAAGATGACTTTTGCATCCTTCTAGAAAGGTGTGGCATTTTAGTAGGGATATAAGGGGTTGGAATTTATAGAGCATTTTTATGAATCACTTTGAAAATGACGTTGGAATTTAAAAACTAAAAATATGACAAGTTTTTAACCTTATAATGCGTGTGTGTGTGTGGACTATCACATCTATTAGCACTGAATCTACAAAGTTTGCCTGGTTATTCTTCCTAAAGTCCAGTTTCTCAGATTCTCTCTGCATAGCAGATGATTTTAAAATGCCCATTGATGACAGTTCACTCTGTAATACTGACATACTCACTTTTATTTATAACATGCACCATTTCATAAATGTTGCCATCTCTGGTTGCTGAGCCGTGCCTTGACAGAAAGGTCTGGCCAACGGCTTCTGAATAATCACTTACTGAAACTCCATGGAGCACAGTCTACTCTGAACACATGGAATATTTATGAGCTAGAGTTGACTGGATGAGAATTAGGGCATGGCTGCTTACCTGTGTCAGGAAATGGATCAATGCAGCAAGAAAGCATATGTCTCTTCATTCCATATTTCCATTGACTTTTTGAATTAAAATTAAAATGTCAAGTACTAATAGAAAAATCTGGTCAACGTAATAAAAATACAATATCTGATTTGAAGTCATAGCTATGGATAACCCTGAATACTCAGGGCCTCACATCCCTACATTGAAAGAAGCAACTTTTTTAAAGGTCATAATTTTTCTTAAGGACAAGAAAAGTAATTGAAAGGATAGTTTGGAGGAACCTAGACGTCAAAGAGGACCATGCCAAAACAGGTTAGGTGGGATTCAGGGCTAGAGTACTTATGTGTTTGGAAAGGGAAACATAAGCAGCAAGATCTTTAAAAGAAGTTATTTCTATACCATCAACTTCCACAGTAATCTTTTCCACAATTGATCCACTTGAAACAGTAGCACAGTGTCTCTTTTTAAAATTGCCTTTCTCCTCTTTTAAAGAAAAAAAAGAGCTGGTTGGGAGATAAAGAAGTAAGTAGAAAATGTTCTATCTCCTCTATGCTTTCATTTAGACCATTCAGTGTTTGAATGTGTACAATATGTCAGGACTTTTTCGGTCATATGGTTCAGGGTGAAAAAAATAGGCAAATGTGTGTCATCTTCATATTCAGTTTTTTATTCAGCTTATTAATGAATCTCCTCCCTATCCCAATAACCTGTTATAGTTTATTGGATGGTTTCTTCATGGTTGAATTCAGACATGTCACCAATGATTCAATTGATTTTTGCCTACGTAAAGAAAACTCAATAAAACAGCAACAACAACAACAAAACCTTCTGCATACTGAGGTCCTGGCATACTTCCCTGATTTTGTGTACTTCAATGAACTGGGAAGGAGATGGGTTCAAATTTGGGATTTTGTCCTATGCCTCTTTCCCTTTGGCTAGTTCTAATATGTTCATTTTGTTAAGGTAAAACTATAGCTGTACATTTAACCCTTACGGTTAATTTTGGAGGTTATTCCAGCAAATGAGTGAATGTCAGGTGACTGTGAAAATCCTTGATTCTGTAGCCAGCTAGTGAGAGGGAAATCCCATAATAACCTCGGGTTGTAGCTGGTGTTTGTCATAGGCACTTTTGCAGAGGATGTGCCCTTCCCCTATAAAATCTTGCGTAATTATGGGTGTCTAGTATAAAAGGTCACTGCAGTTTGTCACGCAGAAGGAGTTCAAAGAATTCAGTAGCACTGTTCTAAACTCTTCATTTCACCCACTTGATTTCTCAGCTACTTCGTGTGGCTATGACAGTCATGAACTTGGGTGGCAATTTCATAATTGGGAGCATAGGGGTGGAGGCTAGCCTGTCTGTCTGGAGATAGCCAATGAGACATCTATGTGGGCTTGGCTTTCTCCTGAGAATTCTGCGAAATCTCAGGGTACTTCCCAATTGGCGTTGAACGACTTAATGACTCAGCCTCTTTGAGATGCTTTACTGATAAAACAAGATGGCAGCAGGCTGATAGATCCTGAGTCTTGGAGGAGTCGGAGGAGAGGTAACGTGGGTTTGCCCTCATGGAACCAGACCTTTGGGGCCAGAGAAGCAACTCCTGCCAGTGCTGAGATGCTTGGGAGGTCACTAAGAGACCCCTGCCAGCTCTGAGATGCTGCTATCACCACTTGATACACAAGACTCTGTACCCACTGACCTGTGATTGTCCTGACATCATTGCATGTGTTTTGTGAGTCTAAAGAGGATTAGTATCAGAAATAAGGGCTAATATTGGACTTACAGGCTTGGATTGGACTGGATTGGCATGCCTTCTCAATGTTCCATTCTTCTTGTATATAAAACATTTCCTTATAAACATAAGCATGTTTATGAATTTGTTTCTCTAGCCTACCCGGACTAACACAGTTGCCAATTTGTTTCATCATCGATTGGTTATCTTTGCAGTTTGTCCTATGATAAATATACCCCTTGAATTCATGAAGCCTGTATTTTCTATTTGACATCTGCTGCTTGTGCTTTTGTTGTCAAACTTTACTTGAATTTTAATCCTGGCACATTTATTTCCTCCTGTTCTATGAAGCAGGAGCCTGGCGGTGTAGGGGTTGCCCACTCGACTCGCATCCTCATGGGCTGTGGTGCTAAACCACCAGGTGCTCTGCAGGAACATGATGGGGCTTTCTCTTCCTGTGAAGTCCCATTCTCAGACATGAATGGGGACAGATCTACCCTGCCCTGACTCAACATCTACTGGATGCCAATGAGAAGGTGCTGGAAAGAATATTGGTAGATGGACAAGGCTTCTTCAACAAGATGTCCTGGTGGCATAGTGGTTACCAAGTATACTCGTGTATAAGCCTAGGTTTTCAGCAATTTTTACCCAGCTTTTGTCATAAAATTAGATGCCTCAGCCAATATTTGGGTCAGCTCAAACTCAAGTGTATGCAATAGCTGAAAGATCAGCAACCTTAATGTACCAGCCATTCTACAGGAGAAAGACGAGGTGTTCTACGCCAGTAAGAGTCACCGTCTCAGAAACCCGCAGGGATGTGGCAGCTCTACCCTGCCCCAGACGGTACCTATGAGTTAGAGACCATGTGGTGGCAGTCAACTTGGTTGGTTTTGGTGGGGTTTTATTGTGTTGTTTTGGTTTAAGACTCCTACAAAACCTGTAATTTTATGACCTGGATCTTAAATTCCCCATCTGTGTTTTTTAAAAAATGTAGATAAAATACCACTTCAACTTTTAAATTTTGTTTCCAAATTCATTTGTTTTGTATTTTATCCCATCCAACACACACATATCTATATCTATATCATCTATAATGAAATTCAAAATATCATTTCATGTGTAGCTTTTGGTTGTGATTGCTGCTATGTTTTTTTTAAATCACCAGGTTGTCATTTCTATGGGTCGTTTAGTAAGGCCTAGTACTTGTAAAACTGTCTGCTTTGAGATTTGACTCATTTTCTCTGGCATGATGGAGGTCACACCTCAACAATGTGTTTGCTTTTTCTGAATGTATTGTATGAAACCTATTCTGCGGTGTAAAGATGGTATGCTTTGTAATTGGAACTTACTACTTCATAAGAGAAAGCAGTAATGCATTCTCTCTCTCTCTCTCTCTCTCTCTCTCTCTCTCTCTCTCTCTCTCTCTCTCTCTCTCTCCCTCCCTCCCTCTCCTCTTTCTCTAACACACTCACACCCACAATGAGAAGGTTGGGAAGCAAGAGAGTCATTGGTGGCAAAATTGCCCAGATGAAGCCCTCACTGAAATGACTTCATAGTGGCCTCCATTTCACTCTGGAGCGACCAATTTCATCCGAGGTCTTTACTGTCCTTTGATTTGTCCTTTGGATTCCCTCTGTGATTGTCCTCCGTCATTTCTAAAGAGCTCACTCTGGTAACTTTTTGAGGGGAATGGCTTCATATGATCAAATAAATTGAGTTTTTGAAGGAGCAGAGGAGTATATAGAAAAATCAATATGGTATAAATAAAGTTATCCTCGTAGCAGATAAACACGCAGATATGCTCCCATCATTCCTGATGTAGAAGTTAAAATACCCCTGGACCTGTGTTTCAGAGGATGATTGGTTCTGACAGGGACATTCATTCGGAATACCTCTCTTGTCATTGCATGAACACTAAATTCATTTCATTCCTGGTTTCACACAGGGGCAAAAAACCTTCATGTAACCTCCACCCTCAGTGTGTCCTGTGGAATAGTAAATGCCAATCCCTATTAAAAGTGAGGATTGTCCCAGAAGATTGTTGTCTTAAAACATAGTAGTATAAGCATTTGAGTGGGACCCAGAAGGGGAAAAGCTAAAAGCCATCTGGCTATCTCCACAATGAGGGAGAGTGGGGTAAGAAGAGGGTAGCTGATGTGCTGGAAACCATTCTCTCTTTCGCTTCTCCTTCTGGAGTGCACCCCTTCTCGTCTGTCATTCTTGGCGGAATGCCCTGAGTCCCTAGCTTCCTCTGTCTTTCATTCTGCTTGAGTATTTCCTGTCCAATATTGTGGCAGAATGTTCAGCTTTGTTAGCAGAAATGCAAAGTGAGCACTTTGAAGCATTACCAATAGAATTCAATTTTAAACAGTCAGGGAGCTACAATTTCCCTCCTCCTCTGGGAGATGAGCCTTTAGTTTCTTTGTGGTTCAGGTAGAAATATTGGAGTCACAAAACCTGCCCAGGCCAGAGTCTGGCGCAGGCAAGATCTAGCAGCCTCTTTAGAAAGTGGACTTCTTGGAAAGCTCAAACTCCGTATTGAAATTACCTAAGTGATGCTTACCTCGTTTGGGATAAATCAAAAATGGAGTGTATTTGAAGGTGTACATATGTTTTCTTGAAAGAGATCACATTTATTTCTGTTACCAATCACAAAAAAGTGTGTCACCAATACAAGTGTCCTAAAGGTTTTACGATTTTCCTTTTCAATAAAAAATGCCAATTTAGTTCACTTGGAAAGCTAATTGATGAAGTGTATCCTTAATAATACTAGTTTTTAGTCCTCAGCTGATTTTTATAATATATGATAAGCAGGTAAAACTATGTTGCTCAGTTCACAAACCAAGGAATCAAGGTCCAAAGGAAAAACACACTCTACAATGTAGAGCTTAACTTTGGAGAAAATCATCCATTACTCTTTTGGCCATGTTATTGCTCTATAAATGAATGAGAAGCAGAAGCAGCTCTTCTTCCCTGCTTCTCCTTCATCCACAGAGATAAAAATAAGGCCATCTTTTAAAAAAGGGAGATCATCTGGATATTCATTTTCTTTTAATAGTACTTAAAGCATGAACTTTACATGTCTCAATAGGCTATTTTGGAAGCTTTTGTCACAGGGAGTTTTAACTGCTTTCTATGTCCTTTGACTTAATCTCATTTCTAGGTCATAGGAGAAAAATGTGGTTGGATTCCTTTTGACATTTAACTTAACATTCCTAAAATATCATATATGGCTGTATATTTTCCTTAGTTCCTTCCTTTCACCACTAACCTCACACTTTTTCATTTGTCGCTGTCAATATATGAAGACAGTTCACATGCTTCATTGTGCACAGACCTATTGCCAACAAAAGTGTGTTTTTTTTCTATTAGATAATCATATCTAAGATCTTTGGTGGCACAATGGTTACATATTAGGCTCCAATCCACAAGATACAGAGTTTGGAACTACCAGGTGCTCCACAAGAGAAAGTTTGGGCTTTCTACTCTGCTAAAAAAAAAATTACACTTTTGAAACATGGGGAATTAAGGAGAGGTGATCCCTTCAGGACCTTCAGTGGTAGGAATGGTGATAGAGAGAGGGTGAAGGGAGGATGGAGTAGAAACAAGGAATCAATTCAATATAACCTTCTCTCTGAGATACAAATAACAGGGAAGTGGGTAAAGGGACACATCAGACAGTGCAAGATATGAAAAAGTAATCACAATTTGTAAATGATTAAGGCTTCACGGGGGAGGTGAAAAGAGGAGGGAGGGGGAATATGGGGAGCTGATGCTGGGGTTGTAAGTAAAAGGAGGAAGTTTTGAGAATGATGATGACAACAAGTGTGCAAATATGGATGGACTGCATACAATTGATGTATGTATTGATCATGATAGGAGCTGTGTGAGCTCCCAATAAAATGATTTATTAAAAAAGGAGGGGGAAAGAGAAGCTTATACCAAGGGCTCAAGTTGAAAATATTTTGGAAATAAAGATGGCAACATGTGTACAACTATGCTTGATACAATGATATGTGGAATGTTATAAGAGCTATAAGACCCCTCTAATAAAATTATTGAAAAAATAAGAAGAAAAATTACCCTTTTAGAAACCCACAGGGACAATTTTACCCTGTCCTACAGGGTCACTATTCATCAGCATCAACTCAATGACAGTGAGTTAATCACATCCATTAGCCCTCCGGTGGTACAAATACTTTTTGTGTTCAGCTTCTGATAAAAATAGCAATAGTGATATATAATTGATCAAGGATTCATGCATCCCCAAAGTGGGAGAGTGGGAGAGAGAAGGGTCAAAACAGGAGCTGTGAGGGTAGCCGTATTTTTTAATGGGGCTGGCCGTGCAGTCCTCTTTGTGAAGTAGCTGTTCTGAGTGGGATTATTGCCCTGAAGGCTTGGTGGGCCAGGATGCATGTCATTCTCTCTTCCTCCCCTTTCATTTGTTCTCATGTGCTCTGGTCAGGCTTATCTCACTCCTCAAGCTTCAGCTTCAGTCCTGGCCTCCAAGGCAACTTCCTCTGGTAGAGAGGTGGCTGCCCTTATAGTTGGGGTTGGGGTTGTGTTCTCAGGTCCCTCCACTAGTTCTCCACTCCATGCTGTCGTGCTCCATTCACATGCTGGGTCTCCGGGTTTAAGTTTGGTCCCTCTTTCCCTGTGGAGATATAAATAATATGCTCCCCTTTGATGGTTTAGTGCCCCCTTCCCTTTCTACACATCGTCATCAGCCTCCCCTCCCCCCTTGATGGCTACCATATGTAGCCTTAGATTTGATCTGGCCCCTGCCATATTACCTGGGCCTTCTTCCAGGATTTTCTCTGTAGAGTAGTTTTTTCCCAATGCCGCTTTCCAATTTTAAAATTATTAATATACTTACCACAGCGGATTCATATTGTACATGTCCTATTGCACTTGACTAACTTCACTTAGCATAATTTCCCCCAGTTCTTCCCATGCGGTGACGTGCTTCATATGTTCATCACTGCATTTCAGCAATGCATAGTACTCCATTGTATGTATGTACCACAGCTTTTTAATTCATTCATCAGTTGATGGGAATATGGACTGCTTCCAACTCCTTGCAATTGTGAACTGTGCTGCTATGAATATTGGAGCACAGATCTCTGGTCATAGATTGTTGCTTGTCTCTTCTGGGTATATGCCCAGCAGGGAAATTGCTGGGTCGTATGGTAGTTCAATTTCCATCTGTTTTAGGTATCTCCAAATTGATCTCCATAGTGGCTGTACAGACCTGCAGGTCCACCAGCAGTGGATAAGCGACCCTATCTCCCCACAGCCTCTCCAGCATTTGTTGCTTTCTGACTTTTTGAATTGGGTTAGCCTTGAGGGTGTTAGGTGGTATCTCATTGT